>JASDQU010030435.1:10623-22387 GCA_032191745.1 Picea mariana | reverse complement strand
CTGGATAGTTGA
The DNA here is from genome assembly GCA_032191745.1 of Picea mariana. Classification (NCBI taxonomy): domain Eukaryota; kingdom Viridiplantae; phylum Streptophyta; class Pinopsida; order Pinales; family Pinaceae; genus Picea; species Picea mariana. The sequence goes on along the minus strand of JASDQU010030435.1, from coordinate 22,375 downwards.
GTTTCTTTATATCAATGGCGAGCCGAGCAATGAGCGCCCTGTGTGAGATTCTGCCCGCCAAGAAAATGTGGAAACGAGGGGACGATACAGCGGGAGGAAAAGAGTGTCTACCCATTAGTTCAAGCGATGGAGAGAAATTAGCTCAGGGTGGGGGGCTGAGGAAGAGGATTTCCTCATCCTTCAGCTACAGATCAGGGCACGAGGGGACTCGATCCTCCGACTCATTGGCTGGTTCATGGTCCTTTCGTCGCAGTAAATCAATGGAGGAAGGCGGCAGCAGCAGCACGCCATTATGGAAATGGTGGGACTGGAGTTGGGGATGGATCGCTTCTACAAAGAAAACAATTTGCAGAAAAATGGCGAATGCTCGTGACGGAGATCTGGTTTTGGGGTACGATACATCGAGCTGGAGACATTCATTGTGGAAGCTGAGGGCGCATTTGAGGAAGATGGTAGACAAAGGACCTGCATCAACAATGACCCAGAAATTGAAATTCAGGTACGATGCTCTAAGCTATGCCCAGAATTTCGACGATGGAGGATGGCAAGATCAAGAAGCCCAGCCCCAAAGTAAGAAAGAATCAGATCCCCCTACCAAGCGATCCTCTTAGTGTGTAGATCTACATATAAATAGCATTTGGGTTATATGCATTTTTTATGGATTAAATTCATGATAATGAAGGCTCATCTAAGGATTGCTAGGAAAGGACTGGCCTATCCTTCGGCTCTGAGGAGCTTCGAAAAAAAATAAAGACCTTCAGGAACCAGCAGATAACTTTAACGATGGCTACTGTGTATATGGTACAGCTTTCTCCAAGTTTGTGAAGATTATTCTATTATGTACTAAAACCAGTGATCTGGTTATTTTATTCTTTGAAGGAGAAAAATGCATTTATTCTTTGTATAGATTTGGATTCCATTAAGATCGAGATTTTAGCAAGATGCGGTATCCTCCAGTTGCTCAATGTAGTTTGCTTCTTATTTGTTCATCTAATATACAGTTTCATTCTAAATTCCAGATCTGATTGGATCAGTTTTACAGTGCTGGTATAGATCCATGTTAGGCTTGGATCTAATTTAGGAAGCTCTTCTCCGATCTAATTTAGCGATTTTTTGTCAGATCCGAATTGGAATCGATCTGTGCTAATCATAAGTTAATTTCCTTGGGCAATAATCTGTGTTTTTCTACTGTTTCGATGCAGCATTTTGTGTGTAATTTTATTTTTCGGAGTGCGATTTTCATATAGATCTAGTTGATATCTAACAGTCAGTAGATCTTCTCTCACTGTAAACATGTTGCAGCTGTTTAAGCCTGGTTTGGTTTTGTGTGTTCTCTCTTTTTCATTAATGAATTAATATTCTAAACATAATATAAAACACGGAGAGGAAATCAAATTTATTAAAGTGTAATTATTTTTATCATTTCATTTAGTTAAGTAGATTTAATTTTTGAGATGAGTTTATTTTTTTAATGTTTAATGTAAAATTTAATATCATGTTAATTTAACCCGACATCTCCTCCATACTAGATTGTAGAACATATGGTTCCAGGATAACTGACCAATTTTTCAGATTTTTTTATCAATAGATCAAAATGATGGCAAAAGAGATGGATTAAAGTAGAAAATAGATTTTTTTTAATAGTAAATCTATTTTTTTAGGAATAAATTTCATTTTATATTATTTATTTTTTAATATTTTTTATTAAATAGATATTTTTTAAATAGATTAAAATTGCTGAGAAAATTATTTTTAAATTAAAAATAAATAAATTATAATGGAGTTAGAGTGAAGGACGATCTCTGTGGGAATTGAATTTAATTATAAGAAATTGGAGTTTGTTATTATAAAAATAAAATTAGTTTATAACTTTTATTAAAATTGCAATTTTGTATTGATAAAATATATTTTATTTATTTATTAACTAGATGAATAAATATATTTTGTCCCATAAATATATAGGGGTTCCTTGTCCCATAAACAAGGGGGTCTCATATACCAATTAAGTGTTTGGTTTAATTGTGACCTTAAAAATGGATTATTATTATTATTATTATTATTATTATTATGTATTAGAAAATATATATTTTGTATTAGAAAATAAGTATAGTTGTATTCTAACATAATAATACAAATATATGATAATTGTATAAAACTATTTTATGGTGTCCAAAATTTAAAATGTATTGTCTATAAAAACAAATCAATCTTTCTTCAAGGATATTGGATAACTACCTAAAACTAGTGAAGATGTTAGTGTTTATACCAAATAAAAATAAATACTGATAAATACACCTAAAGAATTAAGAAGAACTTCACTATTATATGCATCTAACCTATTTAATTCCATACTCTTTCTGCACCTTGTTGTGACTACAGACTTCTCCCGCTTGTGCTACTTACGTCCTACTGAGTACAACCTCTTCTTTCTCCCCCTTTCTCCTTCTAGGTTCTTGTCTTTAAAAAGGCCTTGGGTAGGTTTTTTTTGGGATTATGTTTGATGCTACCACACAACCTCTTCCTAACCCAATCCATCACATCATTTTATCGTTTGATTTGGTTTGAAATAGGGTTTAAGGTAGTTAACATCTAATTTAAAAGCACCAAAACATCATAGGTATTACAAACTGATTTTTTTCAATTACATGTATCATTATCTGCAATTCACAAAAGAAATGTGAAGATTGTTCTAAAATGTAGGTGTAGAGAAGAAGCTTTCTAACAACTTATATCTAAAAATATATATCATAAATCTTCTAAATAAACTTAGAAAGTTAAAACTATAAATACAAAGCGATGCAATGAAATGAGATTTGAGTGTGGCTTTGAGTGGTTCTAATTTATTTTGTCTTATCTAACAACTTATATATAGAAATATAAGTCATAAATTTTCTAAATACTTTGATACAATTTGTAGCATGTAGATTATAACTTAAAAAACAAAGTAGTGAAAAGTGTGTTGAGTGTGGCCAGTGGTTCTAATTCATTGTGTTTAAGCTTGTGCTAATGTTTTATCCATTAGTAATAAATTACTCAATAATCAACTTCAACGTGTCTTTTTTTCAAAATAATTCATGATTTGGATTGTGTATGATTAAAAATGGCATGAACTGCGACTTTGGGACTCACCAAATTAGAAGAAGACGACAATGAGAAAACTGATGGAAATTTCAAGTTTGAGAGATTTTGACCACCCATAAAAATAGACAACTAGTGGAATGTGGAACAAAACCAATGGAGATCGACATTCTTTTATTTTGAAAAAATCTCAASAAAGGTTGAAGTTGATCTATTTTGAGGAATTTGAGCTTGAAGTTTGTCAATTTAGAAGAAATTTAGATGGAGGTGATGGGCCAAAGAATTATAACAAGGATGTTGAACTCCTCAGTTGTAATTTTAGATTGTCAACCCATGGGCATACTTCTTTGACATGGTACCATGCACCATATGTGAAAATTACATAAAGACACCTATGTTAGAATATTTAAGAATACTGGGAGGAGGGGCGGGTGGGGGGGGGCGGGGGGGTGTGAATCAATATAGAGTTATTTCAACAATTTTAACCTTCAAACACTACATAAACATTAACCATTAATCATGTCATTCATCGTCACATAAACTCATACACATTGCACACATAATTTTACATGGAAACCTAACTGGTAGAAAACCACTTAAACTTTTCTTAAGTAGTTTCAATATTTTACAAGCACCGACTTGAAGGAAGCACCCACTCCCTGATTTTTCCAACACCTACTAGAAGGAGACAGCAATCCCCTTGGAATATTTTAAATGATTATACATGATCAAATCAACCTTCAAACACAATCCCAAAATCACTTCTTAAATTTGCATACAAAACTATTCAGAACTATACCTCAAATATGCAAACTTGTAAGATTAGCCATGAGCTCAATTTTCTATTTCTGATTCTGAAACTTGGACCTCGGATATTAGGATATTTTCTCCTTCTAATGCAACAAGTGGAATTCAATTTGGACATACCAAGCTTCATATATAACTATTTTATCTCGAACACATGTTTGGGACTAGTTTATGGATTAGTCACAAACCCTAACTTCCAACAAGTATAAATATGTACTTGTAATGAATCAGGATTTGAAACTTACAAAAAATATTCTTCGATATCTTTTATGAAATTCCTCCAAGTTTCTCTCCTTGAATCATCCCCCAAAAAACGTTATAGCGAAAATGACAAGATGACTCGTTTTGAAGAAGAAACCCCTAGTTTTAAACACCTCAACTGCCACTGTAAATTCAAACCTGTAATTAATCAAGACCTAAAATTAGTACCCAATATTCTTAGCTATATCTTCTAAAACACCTCCAAGTTTTACTATTTGAATCCTTCTAGAAAAAAAAAAATATCGAAAATTCCAAAAAGACCTTCAAAGAAAACCCTACAACAAATCATCACAAGACTTCATCTTCCCTTGGAATTTCACCTTTCTTCACTTCATCTTCCCTTGGAAATTCGCTCCTCTTCCTTGGCTAGTTTGAATTGGTGTGATACAAATTCCAAATGAGGCTCCTCTTATTTATATGAGTCTTCTCCACATGAGGGGGTGCGACCAAGGGTCACAACTTTTGGGTCGCACATCTTCCTTAAGGATGACTGACATCGACCTTAGGGGATTCTTTACTTTACTTTAGGTGATTATTCTCTTGGCTTTAGGGGCTTATTCACTTGGATTTAGTGGCTTCTTCAATTGGCTTCTTCAAGGCTCCATTTGTGTACAACTAAAAGTGGGAATGTGGAAACAACCACATGTTATCTCATCCTATGAGGGCCATGCTTAAAATCTACGCCATAAGGGGACCACTTTGGAGTTATATACATTTATGTCAAAGCTCCTTCAAGGCTCTTCAAGGATTCTTTAAATGGACACATCATCATCACTTTTAGGGGCTTCTGGGTTTTTCTTTAGGGCTTCTTCTAAGGTTGACATAAATGACAACCAATTTTCCAACAATCTCCCCATTTGCCATTGATGGAAACTTAGTAAAAAAACTGTGCTCCCCCTGTCTTCATGCTCTGATCCCAATGATTGTACTATCCTCTTGTCTTCATGATGACTCCCCATGTCCTTGTGCTTCTATTTTTACTATTTTTCTCTCCCCCTTTGACATCAATGGCAAAGGGTAACTCTCCCTGACAATATTCTCCTTTTTGTTCTTGGAAAATATCATGGAATCCTAGTTTTTGTCAAAGATACTCAAAGGTATCCCTAGGAAGAGGATTTGTGAATATGTTTGAAATCTATTCTTTTTTCCCAATGTACTCCAACTTGATATTATTTTTTGTGACTTATTCCCACAAAAAGTGGAACTTAATAGGAATATGTTTGGTCTTGGAATGCATCACTGGATTCTTGGAGATGCTTGTAGCACTGGTGTTGTCACAGAGTATCGGAATAGGATCATCATATCTCACTCGTATGTCTTGTAGGGTTTGCTTCATCCACATAATATGAGTACAACATGTTGTTGTTGCAATATATTCTACTTCTGTTGTGGACGAGGATACTGAAGATTGGTTCTTGCTCAACCATGACACTAAGTAGTAAGCTAAGTAGAAATATGATCCACTTGTACTTCTTATGTCATCAATACGTCCTTCCCAATTTTCATTTGTGTAGGCAACCATAGTTAACTCATTTTATTTCGGATACCATAGCCCAAAATCTGTTGTTCCTTTAAGATATCCGAAGATCATTTGCACCGCTAGAACATGGGTTTCCTTTGGTGCCACTTGAAATCTTGGGAACTGTCCAACTACTTGCATTACATCTAGTATTGAAGTTGTCACATAGAGTAGGATACCAATCATTGATCTGTAGATACTTTGATCCACTTCTTTAGATTCAACATCTTTGTTCAACTTGCAACCATTAACCATAGGAGTACTCATAGGTTTACAATATTTCATTTTGATCTTCTTTAACATTTTCTTGATGTAATTTCTTTGGTAAATGAAATTCCTACATCTAGCTAAGATATTTGGAGTCCCAAGAAGAAACTCAACTCCCCAAGTAGGGGCATTTCAAATTCATTATGCATATCCTTGGAAAAATTTTGACTCAATATATCATCATCACTTCCAAAGATGATTTCATCAACATACACTTCAATAATAATCATATTTCCTTGATTCGCTTTCATGTAGAGGTTACTATATGCATTTCCCCTTCTAAATCCTTGTTGTTGTAAGTACTTGTCCAATCTTGAGTACCAAGCTCTCGAAGCTTGCTTAAGTACATACAGAGCTTTCTTCAATCTACAAACATAGTCTTCATTTTCTGATAGTAGAAACCCTTATGGTTGTTCTATGTATACTTCTTCTTCTAATTCTCCATTTAGAAAAGATAATTTTACGTCCATCTGATACACTATGATACTTTTAGAGCATGCATAAGCCAAGAGCATTTTGTTGCTTCCATTTTGGCCACGGGAGCAAAGGTTTCTTCAAAATCTATTCCTTCAACTTGAGCATATCCTTTGCACACTAGTCTTGTTTTTTTCTGGTTGCCTATCCATCTTCGTTTAGCTTGCTTATGAAGACCCATTTTGTCCCAATCAAATTTTTTTCCTTTGGTCTTGGAACTAGTTCCCATGTCTCATTATTTTCTATTTGATTTAGTTCTTCTTCCATATCCTTGATCCAATGTTTATCATTTCTGGCTTCCTCAAGGTTACTTGGTTCAACTGTGGATAATAATGAAAAATGTCCATGTGTAGGTATCTGTGATTTCCTTCTTCTTCTGGTTTATACTCCGTCACTTCTATCTCCAATTATTTGTTTTGGTGGATGATTCTTCTAAACCCAATAGTTAGGTGTCCTAGAAAGTGTCTGCAAATCTTGTTGGTTGTTTTCTTCTTCTTTTGCTTCTGGCTAGTTCTATTCTTGTTCTTGTTCTTGTTCTTCCTCTTCTTCTTGCTTTAGCTCTTCATTTTCTTATTCTTCAAAGATGTTTGAATTTCTACTTTCCTTCCTGGTCTTTAGCAAGTCAGTTTCATCAAATTTTACATTGATGATTTCCACTATCTTGTTGAGTCTTAGATTGTATCACTTATATGCTTTGCTTTTGCATGAGTACCCAACAAATATAATTTTTTCCACCTGGGATTCAAATTTTTCAATCTTCTTGTCTTCCCTTTTTATGTAACACTTACTTCCAAACACTCTAAAGTGCTTGACATTGGTCGATATTCCTTTCCATAACTCATATGGAGTCTTATCACTATTACTTTTGATCAATCCTTTGTTCAAGATATGAATGATTGTATGCACTACTTGTCCCTAGAATATATCACTTAGCTTGGAGTCATTCAACATGGTTCTGTCCATTTCTTGTACAAGCCTGTTTTTCCTTTCAATGACTCCATTTTGCTGAGGTGTTCTAGATGTTGAGAATTTTCATTTTATTCCCCATTCTTCATAGAAATCCTTGAATTCATTTGAAGTAAACTTACCTCCATTATTTGATCTTAAGCATTTGATTTTCAAATCAGTTTCATTTTCAATGAGTTCCTTGAATACCCTGAAACATTCAAAATCTTCTAACTTTTTCTTGAGGAAGCAAACCCAGGTCATTTTGGTGTAGTCATCAATTAGCAGCATGAAGTATTGTTCACCATTTAGTCCTTTTGTTCTCTTAGGCCCACATAAATTAGTGTGTAAAACCTCCAATGGTTTTTTCGTAGAGTATTCATTTGTCTTGAATTCAACTTTTGTTTGTTTTTCCATGCTGACAATGCTTGCACATAGTATTCACTAACGGATTTGTAATTTATGGAATCTCTCTTAGAGCTTGCTTCTTGTTGATCTTGACAATATTATCAAAGTCTATATGGCCCATTCTCTTATGCCAAAGCAAAATTTCATCTTATTTTCCCAAACAACATCTTTCTTCTTCAATCTCATTCAAGGTGTATAAGTTGTTTGGAGTCCTTGTCATTGTTGCCACTAGTCTCTCTTATCCTTCTTTCCTTATTTCACATTTTTTTGAATTGAATATAAGTGTGTGTCCCTGATCACACATTTGGCTCACACTTAGCAAATTATGCTTCATATTTTCAACAAGTAAGACATTTTCTGCCACAACCTCTTTGTTTCCAAGACTGATTGTGCCTTTTCCTATTATTTTGGCTGAGTTATCATTGTCAAACGTGACATAGCCCTCTTTTTATTCCTTTAATGTTAAAAAAATGTTTTCGTCTCCAGTCATATGCTTTGAGACTCCACTGTCAATATACCAATGACTTCTTCTATTTTGGGCTTGTAAGGCAAACCCACATTCCTCAACCTTCAAATCTTCTTGCTTCCTTTTCCAAGTTCTCTATTGTTCCCCTATATGATTTAAAGGAACATGCTTAGTTTCCCTTGAAGAAACTATCCAATCACTTCTGCAATTTATGGCTATGTGTCCAAAATTGTTACATTGTAGCATTCAATTTCATAACCCAGAGCACCAAAAATGTTATAATTTATGTCAAACGCCTCATGAGGCTTTCTGGGACAATTGTCTTCATAATGATTCTTTGGATTTTCATAGCTACTTATGTTCCAAGTGTTTCTACCCTTTGCGTAGGCTCTACAATTTATGGCTTTATGCCCAAAATTATTGCAAGAATAACATAAGCAGATAAAAATGTTTTGGTACCTGGGTGTGGGTGGTCTTCTAGTTGGTGTTGTTCTTCTGAAATCATGATCTTCTTCTTGGGTCTTCTTCATTGTTGGTTGTTGATTCCATGTTCCTCTAAATGCACAATCTTCTTCTTAATTCTTCTTTATTGATGGTTTCTACATTCTTCTTTCTTGATGGAACCCTTGATAGCATATGCCTAACTTCTTTGTTCTTCTTCATCTCTTGTCATCGTAGAGCTTGAACACTCGTCAATATTTTTTTGTTTGTATCCAAGTCCAAACTTGTCATAGAATGGTTTTTTATTGCAAATGATTTCATCCAATATTTTGGTGTCACTGCCAAAATTTTATTGGATGTCCTACTTCTGTTGTTCTTTTCTTAGTGAGACTATTTCATCTTCCATATTCTCTGTTATTTTATTCTTTTCTTCGAGTTGTCTCTTAAGTGTTTCTTCAGTCACTTTGACTTCTTCCAATTGAATCCTAAGATCTATGATAGTTTGCTTGGCTTCTTTAGAATTTTTTATAGGGTTTTGAAATCCTTCCTTCAGTTTACTTAACTCTTCTTTGGGAGACTTGTTTTTCTTCCTTTCTATTCTTAGATCACTTAAGGCACTGATCAATTCTACGTCAAGATTCACTTCTTCTTCTTCATAGTCTCCTTCATTATTCTCAGTAGTTTCCTCTTGAGTCTCTAATGCCATGAAGAGTTATCTTCTTGAGTCATTGTCACTTTCATCATCTTCGTCGGATGAGGAACTATCATCTTTTGAAAAGAGGCTTTTCTTTTTTAAAAATTTTCCTTTATTTCTTTCCTTGTCTCTTTTCTGATATTTTTTTTCTTTCTTAGAAACTTATTCTTAATCACTATCTGAACCCCTTGCATAAGGACATTTGCAAGAAAAAAACCCAACTTTACCACAATTAAAGCATTTGAAATGAACCTTCCCTTTGTACTTGCCAGTTCCTCTTTTTAGATTTCTCACAAAGTTGGCTTCTTCTTCATTGGCCAAATCATAACTATTGTTGGAGCAAGGTTTTGACCTTGACAAGTGTTCTTTCTTGTCTTCATGGAGGATTTGAAATTTGTTTCCCTTCTGGATGGATTTTCCTGTTCTATTCTCATTTCATATGTTGTAAGTATTGCATGTAATTTATCCATGCTCAATGTAGCCAGATATTGTATTTCTTCTAGAGCTGAGATTTTAGGGTCAAATCTCATTGGGAGATATCTCAAAATATTTTGCACAATAACTGAATTTTCAATCTTTTATTCAATATCTGGTATGAGTGGATTCCACGTTGGCCCCCATTACTAACACATGTTAATTACTCCTGAACTTGTTAATTAGTCTCATTGATCCGTAAACTATATGCTATTGACCTGAAGTTGGCCCCAAATTTTATAGAAACTATATAAAATCCTTAGAAATTTAAATATTTTCACAAAAATATCTCCAAAGTTTCTACATTCCGAGATAAATTTCCATCCTTAAAATTATCCATGTTGAGGATGGAAAAACATTAACCCTAAATGTTTATTGGGTTATGCTAAATATTGGGCCACTAGGAGGAGAAAGGGTTCCATTATTTAGCATTGTACTTGTTCCATAGTTGATAATTGCATCTAGGAGTGGATTTGAGAGCATAACAAAGAAGGAACATATTCTATAGCAACCATTTAGGCCATAGTGTCAAAGGCGACTCTGTAGTGAGTGCCTATTTATTTGTATTTGCATTTCATATCTGAAGAAAAGAGAGAAGAGCATAGGCTTCACCTTCTAGTTGGGTTTTCTCTCATATTGGGTTTCCCATGATGCATCTTTTGTTAATTTGTGTGGATGGTGTGTTCTTTTTCCTATTCTTCCATTTCCATATTAAGTTATTTTTCATAATCTAAGCAATAAGCTAGTGATAATAAATATAAGATCTAAGGAAATAAACCTACATTAATAAAAGATTTCAATATAATACAAGATTTGTTGGGACATTCCAATCGTATATCCATGGAATTTTTGTTTTAACAGAAACGGGTGTATTTATATATTATCAAAAAAATGCCAAAATTCAAAAAGATACAAGTGGTAGGGTGTGGGAACCTCTGCTGCTTCCATAGAAGCAAAAGTATCTATCTATGACGGAGAGAGATATAGCCATTGTTCTGTATAAGCTACAGTTCTTCCATGTGAAAATGGAAATAAACCTATTTAACAACAACAAAAATTTACAATTGATTAAAACCTAAAGCCAGATGTAGGGCTGCCCTGGTTCGTCCTATTGAGTTGTTGGATTCTCCTCTGTTTGGTGTGATTTCATGTAGTGCTGAGCCTAGTTCTCTTCTGCCCAAACACGGTCTGAGAATCCTGGTGCCAGCGGGATGTGTTGATTTTTGCTAGCAGCAGAGTGAAAGGTTGAAGGTAATCAGGATTCATCTGTGCATGCAGAGTGAGCTTGTTGTTGGGATTTCCTAGATGTTGGGTGACTGCTCCTATCTGCCTTGTATTTTGGTTGACCCCCCTGAGGACAATTGCCAATTCTTGGTTGTGTCTAATTTCCTGTTGTTTCATCTGAGACTAAATCTCAAACATACTATCACGGATCACCTGGTTTTCTTGTTGGAGTTCACGATGTCACAAACTTGAACACTCTTATATGCGCCTGCAGTCTGCTCGTAGAGCTTGGAATTGCTCGCGAAGTTCTTCAGTGGCGCAGATTGGGCAGGTGAAAGGGGCTCTGGACCTTTGCTGCATGATGTTGTGGTGAGCGAGGGGTGGGCAGGCGCTGTGCAGAAGGAAGCAGAGGCTGGCTGGGAGGAAGAGTCGAGAAGAAGGAAGCGGGGAGAGCTTTCCAGAGCTGAAGGGGATGCAAATCTAGCAGAGAGAGATAAATAGGTTGGACTGAATCCAATTGGAAAGGATTAACATACCGTTATGGGTGGAGGGGGCCATCGCATCCCACGAGCGAAAGATATTTTGCGTCGAATGAAAGGACAGACCTGACGCAAGGGAGTGATGGTGGATCGTCCGAAAATGCAGACGGGGATCCTTGAATAATAGGGGTCTTGAATGAGGGGGGAGGGATGAC
>JASDQU010030433.1:16578-32904 GCA_032191745.1 Picea mariana | reverse complement strand
TAAAAGAGTCATGTCAGAGAGAGAACTGTCTACAGTTTTACAGACATCATCGAGGAGAGGAGTGCAAGCCTACCCATCAACTACTCGAGAAGGAACATCCCGAGCTGACGCAGAAAGAAGAACCAAACATAAATATGATATGGCCAATGCGAATTTGGTTCCATCCATCCTACCTTCTTTCATACCACCTATGAGCAGTGCAATCAATAGAGACAGTGTGCTTAGGGACTTTGAGTACACTCTCATAACTACGTACCAATGGAAAGGGGTACGCGCAGTCTGCATAGACCAGGACAAGATAGCAGCCCTAAAGTTTAGTGACTACAACCTATGTGACCGAAAGGCTTATGGCATGGTCGCTCCTTATAAATATCTGATGAAGATGAAAGGCAAGAACTTGAAGATCATCTCTCAACAGTGGACTATGAACCTCGTGTAGTCCACCCTGCTGAACGTTATGAAGATATCACACTTCGGCAGAAACTGGGAGGTGAATTCTTATGTGAAGCTGCTACTGGCAAGCTACCATGGAGGATACCTATGGTTAAACCATTGAATAATAGTTGATCCAACACTGATCAATTAGATCACTGGGCTTAGCATGCAGGGCCATGATACCCATGATTACTATCCTAGAAAGACTGTGGATTGTGCTCTTGCGTAGAAGATCAAAGAATCCTATGGTGATGTTGAGAAAGGCATGTGAGGCTACAAGGTAGATTCTATTGAAAGTGGCGCAGTGCGCCTTGCATGTCAATTGATCACAGGGAAGTTGGTACGCAAGAATCAACCCACGCAAGTATCCGACTTTGTAGTAGACCTCGCAGGGAAGTGTGCAGAGGGACTACAGATGAACTAGGAGAAGTACCTGGTGAATCAACTAGAGATTGACTGCAGAGAAGCCCAGGATCAGGGGCATAAATTCCATTTTAGCTGGATCTTGATACTTATAGATTTCATTGCATGGGAGCTACCAGAAGGTACAACCTTCCCAGAAATCGACCCCTTTGAACCACTGGCTGCGAAGTTCAGTACACTATGGTACTCAAATGATATGAACAAGAAGTGGCAATCCAATGCCGTCTTCCATACCTACTACACCCAGTTGAAGCTCGCCATCCAATCTAAGAATCGCATGACCCCAAATACTTTACATAGGTTTCGACCTCTGATGAAGTTCAACACAGACCAATATTTCATATACATTATAGCACACGTTGATGAGCACAAGGAACAACTTCAGTTTTATTATAAGATGGAAAAATATGACTTGGAGGAGATCACCAGGGAATGGTCGACGAACCTCCTTATTTCAGCAAACCCTACAGAAATTTCCGACATCGACAGCCCGAAAGCTGCGTAGGATACACCTAGGCCCAGTAAGACAAAGAAAACTAAAAATACAAAGACGGATGAGGAAATATAGGATGTAGACAAAAAATCTATAAGAATTGAATCCATTACACTAGGGCGAGGAGGCAATGGCGAAGACTTAGAAGAATTCGAACAGAGGCCAGAAGACAAATTAGAAATCCTAAAGAAGAGGAAGGGTTCTCCTCCAGAACCTCCCTCCCGAAAGAAATTGAAAGCACCCATAACTAAGTTGCATACTACGCTCACTCCAGATGACTTCAGTTTCCTCATCGTAGCTATGAATGCAGCCATAGAAGAGATAACAAAAAAGTAGGAAGCTAAGCAAGAGACAATGTACAACAAAATCAAGATCACGCTCCAAGGAGTACAAAAAGCCCTCCAATCTAGCCACGTAGTCTCAACTGTGCCCCTGCTGGAAGGAACAATAGAGGAGGAAGATGAACCATTTCAACTCCGCAAGATTGCTGACACAGTCGAATTACGCCTTCGAAAAGCACATGAAGAAACAACGTAGGCCAACTAGGCCTTAAAGCAAGCACAGGAGGAAGTCATCAAGCAATGTCGAGCTGCGCAACAAGAGAAGGATCCTATCCAAAAGAAATTTGAAGAAGACAGGGTGAAGATCCAAAAAGAGAAAGAGCAGTTGCTCGAGAAGCAAATAGGGACTGAAGAAGCAGTCAACAGAGCATTCTGCTCTGTTACCGGCTTAGAGAACAAGGAAGAAGAACCCATAGAATGCTAAGTGATGAAGCTTGCCAAAGTTATTCAACAACTTCAACAAAGAGTCGTGGAATTAGAACTTCAGACCATACCACAAACCCCGCAAGAAGTGCATGACCAACGAGAAATGATTGCCTAGAGAACAGTAGAAGGGATTAACGAACTCATTGAGGAATGAAAACAATTAAGTAGCAGAAGTGCGCAGATATATGAGAGCTTAACTGAGAATCCAGAATTGCATAAATTGGAGTTGCAACTCCAAGAGGCGAAGCATGAAGCCGAAAAGCTAAAGGTGCAGTTGAAGGCCCTATCACCCATAGAGAGAATGAAGTGGTCTCATGAGCAATGCACCGCCCAATAGTAGATTTACACACTGCAAAGTCAAGTAATGGAGGTCACTCAGCGAATAAAACCCATGTAGGATAAGGCATGCATGTTATTTTCGGAGATTGAGACCTAAGGAATAGAGCTAGAACAGGTCATCATCTTAGCAGAGCAGTGCCTCGACGTACCAGTAAATGATGCACTCATCCAAGAGTTCACCGAGCAAGAGGCAACAATAATGCAACAGGTCGAAGCGGCTTGAGCCAATCTCAAAGCATTCGAAGTAGAATTGGTCAGACCTGAGTGACTCAGGATGAGTCATAGGTGAGTGTTGGGGGCCTGTTGGCCCCTGACCAAGTTTCGAGGAATACTTGGTCATATTTGACTGTTTTTGGGACTTCGATAGCCTGTCGAAGACAGAGCACCAAGAAAAGAAGAGATCACGTGATCTCAGCCCACTTTTTGGGTCCTTTTTAGGTTTTGGGACAATGTAATGGGAAAGGGATGTTAGCCTGTGGGTTTACCCACACTTAGGCCCACTTTTGTAATGTATAAATAGATATCCAGGTGATGTAAGTAGAGGATAAGATTAGTTAAGGGCTTAGTGCTAGAATTGATCTATGTGATTGACTTGCAAAGCTAAGTGCAAGTATTGCAAGTGCCGAGTGCATAGATTGTAAGGAGGCTCTATGCTAGATCTACTTAAGGAAGGAGGATCTGGCGAGGTGCGCATAGATCTCCTGTCCTATGTGGAGTAGGATTTTGATAGATTTGTGTTGTAACCTGATTGACTAAAGCTAATAAAGAAGAAGAGTTGGTGGATGTAGCCCCAGGGTGGGGGTGAACCACATAAATATTGTGTGTTGTGATTTGTGTTTCTTCTTAGATGTTTTGTGTTGCTAAGTGCTTAGACGTGATTAGATAGACTTGCTTATGAATAGTGATGATATACTATATATGACCTGTTTTACTATTGTTAAGTGCTAAATTACCTTAGATCTAAGTGAATATTGCGATGATCTCTTCTATCTACGAAGTATAATAAGGATTGAATATTGATGCTAAGTGTTCTATAAGCAATATAATCACAGATCTATGTCCTGACTAAGGTTGCAGACACCTGAGTCTTGCAACCACCCCTGCCTCTACATTGGGTGAGACTTCATCTGCTTCGCATGTGTTGCCGAAAGGGCTAGTAGTTAGGGTTTTGTTGGTGCGTTGTTGTAGTGTTGAACCCTAGGTCTGCCCATGTGCCAACAATTTTCCACAAAATATTGTAGATTTATATGTGAAGAAGATGTTATGATTTTAGTTATTTAAAGTGCACGAAGAAGAGAAAACATCAAATAGTTCAAGCATGCATTGACTAAAACCAATGGAGGTAGAATGTCAAAGTCAAGTAGTTGGAAATCCAAATGCATTAGGATTTCATATAAAATAGATCGTTTCTCTAATGTAAAAGGGATTTCCTTTCCCAAATCACCTCACTTGTCCTCCTAAATCCCATTTATACATATATTTCATGAATCTCACATTTGATCTTAGATTATTTTATTATTTCAGGTTATTATTTTATTCTCCATTGGGATTCACCCATTTATTGTCGGGTTCTCATTAGGATATACCACTCCTTTAATACTGAATTTGACCATAAGAACCCAACCATTGAACATGGACAATCATGATTCACCTATCAGATTTGAGCTATCAGAAATTCACCATATTCTTAATTTTTAATTTTCCTAAACCCGACCATTAGAGTTTGACCATCAAACATGAGCCTTCAAAGTTACCTTCATGTCTGATCATCTAAAATGAGCCTTCAAAGTTACCTTCCTGAATTTGTCGTCAGTTACTGTCTGAATTTATCTTCAGCTACCATTCAAATTCACATCATGGGATATTTTGGATTATTTTATTATTTCTGAAGTTATCCAACATGATTTTCATGATTTTGAATTTTTTTATTTTTAGATTTGTATGTACAAGGTTATTTTAATTTTTTTCTATTTTTTGTATGTGGGTATGGTCAAAACATTAACACAGGTTCCACACTCTATACCCCTCCTAACACCACATACAAACTACATAGGAGGGGGAAATAATATAAACTACTTAGATTCAATTCTCACAATGCACGTGGGATAAATGATTAAACATACAAAATCAATGATCAAGATTAACCTTGATTGATATCGATGATTGTTGAGTGTTAACTTCAGAGGGCCATATCTTGAGTTCCAAAAGGCCAAATTAGGCGTGATATGGCTAATTGGAAAGATGACGAAGTGAATAAAATGTTAGAACAAGTATTTGATCCAAATTAGAAACAAAAATTCCCAAAACATTTAGGAAAAAGGGAAGCACAAATTTGCTTGGATATTGACAGTGCAGTGTTTCACAACTCATAACTTGGGTTTCTGAAAGCCAAATCATGCAACTGAGGGGTAGTTGGAAAGATTAGAAATTAAATGATAATATAATTGAATATCTATTACCTAATTGACATAAATAAATTCCCAAATTTTAATTTATCTATACAATTGTCAATATTTTGTCTTTAGCCCACATATAAACAAATTTATATATTTTTTCTTTATTGCTGCTTTGACAGGAATGTGTGAGGAGGCGAAGAGTCCCAATGAGACATGGAAGACAAGAAAATTAGTAATATATGTATAGGAATAGATGTAACTACAAAATATAGAGGGGAAGAGAGGAATCCAAAAGAGTAATTGTCTCAATGGCAATGGTGATTTTTTTTTTTTATAAATGTATTTTTTCCCCCAGTGAGGGGGTGATGGGTAACCCAGAATTGAGTCTTGTATAAAAATTTATGAGGATTTAGGATGGATTTTAAGGCTCTTGGATTGTACTTTTATTTCATTCATATGAACTATTTATGTGAATGAGTATAATGGAAAGTTGATTTATGGTCTATTCATTCAATAATGCACTATTGTTTGGTTGTTTTCTACATATGTTAGCAATTTGTCACTATTGTCAATTGTCTCTATGGGAAATTATTGTGAATGGATTATGATCTCAATTGTAGGGACATATTGATTGTCATCTATATGTGTATGGGTATGCTAGTATAGTTTCTTATTGAGAAATACTAACTATTTTTGTTTCCATAAGTAAAATTGTATGCCTGCAATTGATTTTTGTCACTGTTAGGATAAGACTGCATTTTCATAGTAGAATAGGAATGAATTTAGTATTTCGTCTAATTTAAATGAGTAATTCTCTCTTCATAGATAAATCCACTTAGTTAGTGGCAACCAGGCCCACATACTAGTGGAAATTGCCATACTAGACTAGAGTTGGTCTAATTGGGACCTGCCATTAGGCAATTCTCCCTCATGTTGGGATGAGGCGTTTTTACCACGTCAAAAAAATGGAACTAGAAGGAGGTATAGATGACAAGTTGATCCTGTGGAGTTTTTATTTTGAATTCTTTTATCATCATTAATGGATCCTTCCCAAATCCCTATATGGAGATGTATTTCTAGTTCTATACCTTGTAACACTCCTAGAAAGATAGTAAATCCCTTGTCAAGAGTTAAATTTGATGGTGGGGAAAAGACATATATATCTGAACATAACATTCAATGTTTTTTATTTGTTTTCCTCAAAATATTACCTATGAAGGTGTCATATCCATGTTTTTTACTCTTACTTTTGAATGTCAGGTCAAAATATAGTGCGAGACTTTGTTGACCTCATCCATTCACTCATGGGGTGGAGAATCACCCAAACCATGGATTAATCATCAAGGAAGTGAAAATAAATTCACATATGTGCCAAACAGTTAGCATACATATTTGCATGAAATTAAATTTCGTTAAACCTTAGTCACAACAATTAATTCCTACTAAATCCTTGCTGAAATAAAATGCAGACCTATTGAATCGAAAGCATACTAAGATTCTTGACCAAAAATAGAAATGGAAGTAAAACAAGAAACCAAACACATGTATAGAAATTTTTGGGTAAATACCCTTGGAAAACCCCAAAGGGAAAACAAACAACAAGATTATTTTATTATGATAAAAATCAGGGCTTCGTAAAAAGGGGAAAATGGCCCACTAACAGAAAAACAAGCTACAACAAAAACTTGATTTGTTGATCTGCAAAAACCCCTGCTTGAAACTATTTCTCAGAAAATCTATTGACTATACAGCTTGTTGTACAACCCTGCTTCATTATTGCATGGTTGTTTCTACTTCTGCAAGATGTATGGCTATTGTACAACCTATATAGTGTTGTACGGTGGCTTCCCAGAAGAGAAAACCATCCTACGGCCCTACCCAATGCTACCTAGAATATTCCCTTGGCTTCCCATACTTCTCAGTCACCTGTAAATAATTTCTCTCTTGTTGTTTTCACTCTCCTATTGTATCAAGAATGAGTAAATGGATGTCTCCTCTTCTCCCTTGGATACTTTTTATAATCTTGAGATGAGTCGTAACCCTAATCGCCAAAGTGATCAATGGATGAGATTAAATATCCCTCACTTGAGATCAATGGATAAGATTCATTTAATTAACTTAAATCACTAATGAAAAAAACTTAAGCATTTTATATAATTAATCCCAATTAATTATAAAATGACATTCACGTTAATAATTAAATTATTAAAGTGAATTTCCAAAGTTCTAAGAGGTATTAATGATGATCTCCACATGAAAGATACAATCCAACATGGAGATACATGTCCGATGCTACAAACTTCAACACTCCATCTTATCAAGGAAGGTATTCTCCACCACTCCAAGTCTATCTCTAAAGAAGAAAATCTTACCCTTCACTTAGGGTTTGGTGAGAATGTCCACAACCTGCACATCTATGGAGATGTATTGGAGCTTTAGTGCTCCTTTCTAGACCCTGTCTCTAATGAAGTGAAATATGATCTTTATATGCTTATAAATGTCATGAAATACTGGATCCTTCGAGATTTTGATGCAACTCTGATTATTGCATTGTATCACCATAGGCTCAACCTCTGATCAAATAAACTTGTAAGTAATTTATGAATCAAAATTGCTTCATAACTCAACATACATGCTGCCATATATTCTACCTCTATTGAACTAAGTGCCAATGATGTATGATTCTTGATAAACCATGAAATTATTGTTGATCCCACGCTAAAGCATCCCCCTGAAGTGATTTTCCTTTCCATTTCACTTCTTGTGTAATCTAAGTCTGTATACCCTTGTAGGTGTACTCCATCACCCTTGACATATCTTAGTCCATACTCCACTCTACCACATAAGTAATTGAGCACATGCTTCACTATTATCCAATGCACTTTCCTAGGTTCAACCATGAACTGGCTCAATATGTTTGCAACAAATAAAATATTTAGCTCGGTGTTGACCAAATACATCAAGGAACCAATCAACTTCTTATACAAGGAACCCATCCCGAATATCCTCAAAATTTTCACTACATATTCCCCCTATCCAGGTAAGATATATCATGACTTCTACCACACCTCCAACCCCAAGAATTAATGCATCAAGTTGATGTCCTTCATCTCAAACTCTGAAGCCAAATCCTATTTTCACATAGCAATGAGCTTCTTCGCACCTGTGAGAAATAGGTCATTAACATATCACAAAAATGAGTGGATCATCTCCCATAAGTATAAATTACAAGTATCCACCTCACTCTTGGTAAATCCCATGCTCAATAAGTACCCATTAATCTTAGATTACCACACTCTCGGTGTCTGCTTGAGTCCATATAAGTATTTCCTAAGCCTATATACATGGGAATCAGTCCCATGGACCTCAAATCCCTAAGGCTGCTCAATGTATACCTCCTCCTCAATAAATCCAATGAAGAATTCCTTCTTCATGTCCATTTGATGTATCTTCCACCCTAAAACTGAATCAACCGATATTATAGCCCAAATAGAAGTATACCTAGAGTCTGTAGAAAAATATCTTCTTATTCCACTCCCTCTCTTTGGGACAACCCCTTTTCCACAAACCTTTCTTTTTACTTCTCTATGCTTCCGTTCACAACATCCTTCATCTTAAATATCCATCAGGATCCCACCACTGATTTTTCCTCTAGTCTCAGAACTATTTCCCACACATCATTCTTCATAATGGAGTGATACTCCTCCATCATGGCATCCCTCCAAACCTGTTGGTATATTTCCTCCTCAAAATTGGTAGGCTTGGAATCAATTATGCTATAGTGCCATGTAACTAGAAAATTTCATGGGTGGTCTACTCTCCCTGAATGTACTTATAGGAGCCTCCACATTCTCCTTAGCATCCATCAATGTCTTCTCTAGCCATCAAGGCTTCATCTCGACAGAACTGGAAAGAGATTCCAACTCCTCCTCTTGACTTGAAGTCTAACTTCCTAAAATGGAAGTAGCCAATGAGCATTTCTCATCCTTTGGAGCATAATACTCCTTGTATTATGTTACCGAAATAGGCTCATGAGACTTCATGTATTCCAAGCCCTCCTCAAACCTGACATCTTAGCTCACCACAATATTCTTCTGTGCTAGAATCAAAATCCTATATGCCTTCGAGGTCTCATTATAGAAAAAAAATAATCCCTTCTCCCCCGGGGGCTCCAAGTTTGTCCTCTTCTTTGTTGGTAGATGGATATACAATGCACAAATGAAAATGAGAAGATGTCCAATCTCCATTTTTACTCCAAATAACACATATTCTGAAGTATTTTCCTCCAAGAACTTATGAGGACTCTTGTTTTTCACATACACTATTTTATTACATGCCTCTGCCCAAATAAGCATGGAAAGATATTGGTCATGAATCATTGCCTTGGTAGTTCCAACGATGTAATTATTCTTCCTTTATGCAACCCTTTTCTATTGTGGGTTGTAAGATACTGTTAGCTCCATATTTATTCCTACTTCCTTGCAGAAATCATTGAATTCATTTGAGGTGTACTCACCCCCATTATCTAACCTCAAAACTATGATATTCTTTCCTGTCTAATTCTCCACAAGAGCCTTAAAATACCGAACTGACTAAATAGCTCACTCTTGGAGAAAATACATGTCCTCCTAGAGAAACCATCAATGAAGGTCACAAAGTAACCAAACCCACGCACTAACTCTACTAACATTAGACCATGTACATATATATGTACTAGATCCAAAATCCCCTTGGATCTTCTCTCACTGCTTGAAAAATCATCTTTGGCATTCTTTCCAAGAGAACACTCCTTGCATACTTCCTTCCTCTCCACATTAAACTCTGGAATATTAGTGACAATATCCTTTAGTGTAGGTAGTGCTTTGTGATGCAATGCAACAGCTCACATAGGTCACCATTGTCTTCAACTAGAGCACGTGTGGTTGGGCCTTCAACTTATATTAATTTCCCTCTTTGTTACCAAGAACTCATGTTGATTCAAGGTTAGATCCTTTTGGCCGAATAATAACCTGACCATCCTCGAAACTGATGGTGTATCCCCTATATTCCATTGCCAAAACTAAGAGAAAACTTTGCTTGATCTCCAGAACATATAACACATATTCCACCTCTAGAGAACCTCTTGAATCCAACCGAAACCTAACTATCCCAAATCCCTCTACACCACACTTAGCATTGGTTCCAAGCTCCACATGCATATATAAGTCCTTCTCTAACAAATTGGTGAACAACTCATGTGTCCCTTTCATGTGACAAGAAGCCCCACTATCCATGAACTAGGAACCATTGGAAACTATGCTAGAAAGACAAGAGACAAACAATAAATCCTTCTCGAACCTCTCAATAAACTCCTTGACTTGATTATCTACAAATTTTGCAACCTGCTAAGATGTACCCTTCCCTTTCTTTTTCCTAGAACACTGTGAATCATAGTGACCACTCTTGTGGCATGCAAAGAATTTCACTTTTCTCATATCCCTCTTCTTTCCATCCTATGAAGTCAAATCTCTACATGTATTCCTCTTTATCTAACCCTTTCCCTTACTCTTCCTTTCCTTACTAGCAAGATCCAAGTTCTCATCATCACCCTTCTGTTGGCCTGCTAGAGATTCCTCCTGAATCTCCTCCTGGATGAATTCTTCCCATAGCCTATCAAATTTGGGAAGTGTCTATCATGTAACGATGCCCTTGATGAATGGGTYYCATGGCTTAGTGAAATCATTCAGGTTCATCCTCACCATTTRTTCATCTATCATGACCTCCCCAACTATTTCCAAYTGATCACGAACTTGAGTGATATTGGTGAGATAGTTTCTCATTGTATCTAATCTGGTCATCTTGGTGTTTCTAAAATTTTCTCTCAATGCCATCTTTCTTCTTTGGAAAATATTTTCCAGAGCTTCAAACATATCCCTTACTGATTTATTCTCAGATAGGTGAGGAATCAAGGTATCCTTCACCACATCTAAGATGATCCTCCTGCATTTCACATCCTTCTGCTCACGGATGGTCAAATCTGTTGGATATGTCAGTGGTGTTATTTTGGAATTTTCAAAATCCCACAACCCATTTTCTATTAGGAATAATGTAACCCTCTCCTTCGAAGGAATGAATTAAGATGCACCTTCCAACCTATCCTCAAACTGGTTGCATTCATCTCCAAATCATAATTTCAATGAAGAATAAGAATTGCTGAAATTTACATCTGCTATAAAACCTATGAAAAAACCCTTGTCTGATCTCCTTCAGAGTGTGAGCTATAATACCATGTTACATTTCCTTAAACCCCAGTCATGGAAATAAATTTCTAGTAAATTATTTCTGAAATAAAATGTAGATCTATTGAATAAAAGCACATTGAGATTCTTAACCAGAAATTGCAAGATAAGTAAAACAAGAAACTAAACACATGTACACAGGCATTTTTTGGGTAAATACCCCTGGAAAATCCCTTAAGGGAAAACTAAAAACGAGATGATTTTATTATGAGAAAAATCAGGGCTCTTGTAAAAGGCAAAATGGCCCACTGAGAGAAAAACAATCTACAACAAAAACCTGATTTGTTGATCTATAGAAACCCCTGCCTAAAACTTTTGCTCAAAAAATCTATTAACAATATGACCTATTATACATCCTTCTTGGATGTTGTACGACCCTCCCGCATGGTCGCACGACAAATTTTTCTACTTTATCAGGTTGTACGACTACTATATAACATACACAATGTTGTATGATGGCTTTACAGAAGAGAAAACCAGTGTGTGGCCTTGTCCAATGCTTCTCGGCATCTTCCCTTGGTTGGCCATACTTCCCGGTCACTTGCAAACAATTTCCCTCTKATTGTTTTCTCTCTCTCTCGTTGTCTCAAGAATGAKTAAATGTATGTCTCCTCCTCTCCCTTGGCTTCCTTTTATAATACTAATATGAGCCCTAACCCTAATCTCCAAAGTGATCAAAGGATGAGATTAAATCTCCCTCACTTGAGATCAATGGCTAAGATTCATTTAATTAACTTAAATCACCGATGCCAAAAACTTAGGGTCCAAATTTTGAATAAATTTTAGTCTTACAAGAGTTCAATGATGTATTTTGAAATGAAATTCCTAAAATTTCCTAAAAAAAATAATATTTCTCAACATACCTTTTCTTTGAAGTTTCCCTTGCATTTAAACCTTCCTATCATATGAGTACACTAGAGTTGTTGGGATTGTAAATGAAATTACAAAAATTGTTGGATAAAAGCTATGTTATGCCTAGTGTTTCACCTTGGAGAGGACTATTATTATTCATGCATAACAAAGATGGAACATTGAGACTATATATCAATTATGAATAGATGAACAGAGCTACAATTAAGAGCTAATAACCCTTGCAAAGAATTAATAATTTGTTGGAACATGTGAAAGGAGAAAAAACCTCCTCCACTATGAACTTAAGGTCTATATATGATCAAGTAGGGATTAGATGGATACATAAAATGAAACTTCCATGACATGATATGGTCATCATGAATTTGTGGCAGTGCTACTCCAGTTTACTAATTCCCCAATGAGAAATATATTTTATAAATACTACTTGGACAAGTTTATACTTTTATGCATTGATGATATTAAGATATATTCAAAGTCTAGGGAGTAACATGAAGATAAATTACAATTAGTATTGTATCTAGATAAGATTAAGGCCATTATGGGATGGTCCACTTTAAATAATGTTTCTCATGTGAATTTTTTTATGGGTTTAGTTGGATATTACCAAAGGTTTATTAAAGGATTATTCAATATTTATTATCTTATCACATGTCTTCAAAGGAAACGGAATAAGTTTTAGTGTAACAATGGATGCGAAAAAAGATTCCATCTATTGAAGACACCTCTCAATAGTGGACCTATTTTATAGATAATAATTATTGATGAAGAGTGGTTCATTGTATGCACAAATGCATGCATTGAAAGAATTGGTGATAAATCCTTGAAATCAAATATAATATGCATAATATAGAACTTATTTTAGCAGTTAATGCTTAAAATATGTTGGGACATTGCCTCATTGAATGGTAGGAAATTCAAGATGAGAAGAGACTATGATAACTTGAAGTACCTCTTTACTCAACGACACATGAAAGCAAGTCAAAGAAGGTTGTTGGAGTTTTCTGAGTTGATTTTGAAATCAAACATATCAAAGGAAAGGATATTGAAGTTGTTGATACACTCAATTAGAAATTATGATCCAGATGTGAAAAAAAAAATGTCAACTGCATATTATATCTAGGTGAGAGAAGGATTACAAAAAATGAAAATGAATCATATATATATGAAGGATTACCCATATATGTTAATGTATCGGCATGAATATATGGTTTTGATGAGGCTTATATTGAAGAGATGCACGATGCACTCTATGCAGGTCACCCTAGATCATTATTGCTATGAGAAAGAAACAATTTTGGTTAGGAATAAAGGACATTGTGGAATACATTTATAGAAGTTTGGAATTCTAACTAGTGGTAGAATATCAACATCCAATAAGATTTTTGTATCCTTTTCCATTTAAAAAATGGAAGTTATAGTAGTTACCATAGACATGATACTTGGTCTACATGTACTAGTGAATTAGAGTGACACCATCATGGTAGTGGTGGATAAGTTGATCAACATTGCACATTTCATTTCATACTATTCTACTCATAAGGAAACCAATATTGTAGAATATTCATAAAATTATCTAGATTGAATGGGCATGCAGGAAATTGTGTATAAAAGGGATGCAAAATTTACCTCAAACTTATGGAATAATTTGTTCCATGCATTGGGTATGAGGTTTAATTTTGGCACATCCTATCATGTACACACATATGGGTAGATAAAGTGAGTAAACCAAGTGATTGAAGATAAGTTGTAGATGTATGTCATTTGGTTTAATCCCACGAGAGTCTTTTAAATTCTTCTTGTACCACTTTGGTATTCTCTTTGCTAATTTTTCATAATCATTGTCATTCAATGTTTCTTCTTTTGAAATACCATCTACTTTTTATTCTTCAATCTGTAGATAATTTTCTTTCTTTCACTAATTGCTTTGGATTCTAAAATGAACCCTTCTTCAAATTTCACATCCTWCTTGATCATTTTTAACCTTCAATATCCCAAAATCTAGATTCCCAAAAATCTTCATCATAGTGCAACATAAAACATTTGTGTGACCTGTAAAATGACTTGTATTGATTCTCTTTTGGAATGTGAGCACATGTGATACTGGCAAGTATGTTGAATGCATCACAATGTACTTCTTGCCACTCTATGCTTATTTAGGAGTTACATTCCATACTATTTTTGTTATATTTTTATTAATTAGGTCCACAATGAAAATGAGCATATGTGACACCAACAAATATGTGCAATGCATCACAACTGACTTCTTGTCGCTATATGCTTATTTAGAGGTTACAATCTAAACAATCTTTGTTAGAATTTTATTAATCAAGTCCACTTCCTTTTTGTTTTAGCATATTACAAGACAAGTCTTGAAAGACCCAATTATTGTACCTCACAATACCATTCTACTTTGAGATATACACAATTGTGAATTTTGGAAAGATTCTTTGTTCCTTGTGACAATTCTGAAATCCCACTGACTTATGCCCACTTCCAATAGATGAAGTTTAGTGTCTTCATCATCTTTCTGTTTTGCTTCTTTGTTTCTACTTTGAACTATAAAAAGTTCTCGAAATCCTTAGACTTCTAACATATAAAATACACCCAAGGATTCCTATTGTCAATATCTATGAATATCATGAAATATGTTTATCTATTGATGAAGTTTGTTCCCACACTTCTGCACAAATATTTGTGTACCAACTCCATTACAAACTTTGTGCACTATTCCTTGCCATTAGGAAATTCCTAACAAGTTTTCTTTCATATAATTTAAGCTTAAAGAAAAATAAAAAAAATTAAATAACCATACCTTGGGTGCCATAATTCTTTTTTATCAATCACTAAAAAATTCATTGTAATGCGTCTAGCAACTTTTACTTCAAATATAAAGTTCATCATCTTCATATTCCTTCACAAAAAAACTCAATACTTGTTTCCTTTATCCTTGAATAAACACTTTCCATCATTACAACAACAATATCTACAACCTTATTCGTCTTACCTGACCCAAAGCAACTTGAGATTACTTTATAAAATAACTATAAGCAACTTGAGGTTACTTCATAAAATAACTATAATCAAAACCACGAAATGAAATGCTGTTTGAGATGTTCATCTGTGTGTTTCGTGCAACCATGGGATGGCCTCCATAATTACAACCACAATGTGGGTTTACGATGTCCATATGTGTGTTCCCCCCAACCATGGGATGGACGCCACCATTAACACCGCGAAATAAATTGTTGTTAGCGATGTTCATCTGTGTTTTCCCTGGAACTATGGGATGCCTGCCATCATTAAAATCATGGGGAGAATTCTGTTTTTTTTTGTGCAATGAGACTCTCCACTTTGTATTTGAGATTTTCCCAATGCTCTTTATAGTTAACTGAGTGTGATAGACTCACTTAGCTTATGAATTTCAAGTAGAGGGTAGTTGATGTAAAGTGATTCTATTAGTTTGGAGTCCAAGTTGCAGTCCATGCATTAGTTTAGTGTGAGTATAATAACTTAACTCAGTTGCATGAGTTAAATTCAGTTTAATTAGTTCTAACTGAAGATGAGCTAGTGATAGGTCAAGTGAATTAAATCAGATTTAATTCACATGCAGTTAATCTGTGGCAGTTGATCTGTCAAGTAACTATTGATTTATTATGAAGACCCAGTTGAGACAGAGGTTAAAAGGGCACTTAACTATCAATTGTAATATAGACGAATTGCATGCGTCAATTCTACTACCACAGGACGCTCAGAGCAGTGTGAGGCGAGATTCCTTGGTTAATCTATTTTTAGGGCAACTGTTCTTGAGCCGTCAAATTTAGAACTTTTATAGGTATAAATATATTTATAGGTTTTAAATTTATTTTGAGCTTTCCAGTTCTTTATCTTGATTCTTAATTATGTATTTTTCAAAATTTTGTAATTGTGTATATATTTTTACTTTTGCACACCTTTTCCCTCCGTTTTGCACACCTTTAAACAATTTAAAAATAAACTAATTACACAACTAAACTATAATTTTCTATGATCTCTGTCTGCTCACGCAAAACGCAACACTAATTACGCCATTTTCCCTCCGTTTTGCATACCTTTAAACAATTTAAAAATAAACTAATTACGCAGCTAAACTATAATTTTCTACAATCTTTGTGCAACACGGAACACTAATTACGCAAAATTAAAAAATAAACTAATTAAAGGATAAACTAATATACTAATATACAGTCAAAAAATTAAAAAATAAACTAATATACGATCCTGATCAAAATAATTACAAAGTATATGCAAGAGCATCTTTGCACCAGAAATAATTACGCCTAAAT
>JASDQU010030433.1:0-10555 GCA_032191745.1 Picea mariana | reverse complement strand
TATATATATATATATATATATATATATATATATATATATATATATATATATATATATATATATATATATATATATAATTTAATTATAACAATTTACTTTAAAATATGTAGCGGAAGAAATGTGTGTCAATATGAATTAATAAACAAAAATAAAGTCCAATTTCAAATGTTTTAAAAAGTGATTATTGATATGAAAACCAAATTAACATAAATTGATTTTAAGTAAATCTTTTAAGTAATGATCATTAATATAAAAACAATTGCTTTATATTTAATAGTTATGGATTGAGATGACTCCTTTAAGGAGTGACAATGTGCATTCAAGCTTTTTAAAGTTCTTTGTTTTCTATATTTTTATACTTAATAGTTATAATATTAATATAGATATTTATTAGCATTCTTCCTTTAGAGAGATCTTTATTTAAAGTTAATTATAAAATATTATTAAAAAATTAAAAATAAATAAATAAATTATTTTATTAATATTTAATAAAATTAATTTGAAACAATAAAAAGTTAAAAAAAAATTAAAATTGTTTTTTGGTAGATATAATGTTTTATTACATTGTATTAGAAAAAAACACAAGTTGTTTTTTAGAAGGATTGAGCTAAGTGTACATGATCATTTGGGAGGTGGGACACTCTCTTAGAGACCAATCACAACTTTCATCTTCAACCCAAGAAGATTTGGCACCTACAACAATATTCATCTAGGTGAATTATTTCCATTCCGTTTCTATTTCATTTACAACATTTAGTTTAATTACCTCACCAAAGAAGATTGGGAATTAATTATAAGTCAACTTGCATTTTCTTTGTTAACAATTGTTGTTATCCTCTTGTTGGTAAGCCTAATTGAAGTACCATAACCAACCTACAACCCTAGATATCTAGTTAATATTAAAACTCTAATTAATCTAGTGTATAATGATATAATAAAATGTAATGAATGGATATCTAAGTGCCCTCAAAAGTTTTTGATACCTCCCTTGCTCTAGATTTTTTGGAACCTCCCTTGAGTTTGTAGGGTTGAATTTTCCAAGGTATAATATGACTAAGCATTTTCTAGATTCCATAATATGAGACAATGATCTTCAAAGGTTGGAGCCAAAACAATATCGAGAGATTCATGTTGAGGTGTTGCAAAACATGATTACAAGTAACCTAAGGCCCTAATAAGAAAATTAGGAAGATATATCAATATTTGTCACCAATTTAACTGTATGCTTGCAAGATAAGGTTTTAAATGTAGAAGATTCTAAGAGAGATCCAAGAGGGTTGTTTACAAGAGTAATTGAATGGTATAAATAGGAAAATGAATGACCTCGAGGTGTAAATGAATGAAAAACTAACCATTAAAGAGAGAGACTTACATATGAAAAATTCAAACCATGGAGTTTGATTGCATATTATGAGTTTCTAAGGTCATGACATGGGTGTTATCCTCTAAAGTTCAATGAGTGATAAAACATGATCATGGTATGGTCGAGAAAGACATGATTCACTTAGCACCTTGAGACCAAGAAATGATAAGGAATATTTGACTCATAAGACTTGTAACTAGAGAAACCAAATGGATTTGGTCATTGAGAATCCTTAATGAAGAATTCATAGTAACTATGGATCCAATCAGCGGCTTGCACCCAAAATTAGACCCATATATTGAGGAAACACCTCAAACCGATCCTTGAAGGGACAAAATTGACCAAATTGGTGACCAAGGGAAAAAAGACAAGATAGAAAAGGTGGAAAGGGACCCTGCCTAAGAAATAGACATCTCTAAGAGGGCATACATATAAGATATGGTAGGGGGACCCAATGAAGGTTTTCCAATGCAAGAAGATGGTGGAGATATCTTGTTGTCATTGTTAGGTTTTTCATGCATTGATACAATACAAAAGAGAGCCACAATGTGGTCTCCTTGTTGGGTAGGCATATGTGAGTGCTAAAGTGAAAAATCCATATGCGACAAGAGAGTTATCGCTTGAGCTTGGAAATTAGGAAACCCCAAACCCTCTTGAGCATAGGTTAAGGTATAATCTCAATCCAACAATGGGAACACTATTTCCTTGCCTTATTTAATCTAGATAAAACTTTGAAGCACATGTTTTAAACTTTCATAAGTTACTTGGAAGGAAAGAGACATGATGAATACTACAAATGACATGCTACTAAAAATTATGTTCATAACTGTAATGTTCCTAGCAAGTGGAAATTCAAGAAGAGAACAAGCGAAGAAGTTCATTTTCAAATTTACCCATGACCCATAAGAGAAACTTGTATGCCAAAGGGGATACCCAAGTTGATCTAGATTTAGGAGTGGAATGAACTGATTAACAGACGAAATACAATAAACAAAGACATATGAAGAACAACACAGATATTCAATGAACAATATCTTCTATTGAATTAATGAAATAGGTTGAAACTGTAAAACTGTATAACTGAAACAGTTGCTCGAATGGTGGTAGCTATCTCTGAGAAGAGATGTGGATGCTACTCACATCTGTCTATGTAAAATGATTACAATGAGGCTCCAAAGGCCCTTTTAACATTAGTCATGAATGCCAAAACCTTAGACATCCAAAAACCTAACCCTAGGATACAAAAAACCAAAAGTTATGTGGGCCCCTATGGGTGAGTTGGTACCTGAACTTCCCAGGGTCATAAATTTTGCATACGACCTCTGTTTTAGGCGCATGATAGCCCGTTGGAAAGGTATTTTTGAGAAATACACGTTACACTGTCAAAATATGACTCTGTCTATAATTTGAAAGTGACAAGACAAAAAACAATGTTTAGGGCCCCAAAATGGCCCTAGAAGTATAGAAACATGTGATGACATGAAAAAATACAAAAAAAGCTAGTTGGATTATGTGGGAGGCCACAAGTATACACATAGAATAAGTGTAGGGCTTCAGACAACCCTAGAAGTGTAGAACCCACAATTACAAAGAAGTATAAAAGAAAGTGTTGAACTAAAAACTCTCAAGAGAATCCAGTTGGAATAGGTGGGTGACCACCAATATCTACCTGGATCATTCCTCCCCCATTAGGAATAAATGGTCTCCATTGTGTTGATTTCTCACATCAGGTGAGGAGACTTTTGTTGAATTTGGCCCTAGGTGAGCCACTTTCCTTGGTGGAGGAGTTGCCCTGCCTTGACAACTCGATAAAGATGGATCCTTTGCTAACGAGTTCTCTTGGCCTGTGTGTCCACTATCTGATCAGTGAATGTATGTTCCATGTAGTCAGGGTTGAGCTTTGTTGGTGTCAGTTGTTTTGTGATCTCTGAGGTGTAACAATGGTGGAAAATATGGCTGAAGGAGGTCCACATTGAACATTGTGTGCGAGCCAAGGAAGGGTGGAGTGTTGAGCTCAAAAGCACTGCTACCCATATCCTTGGTGATGGTGTAAGGCCCATAGAGAAGTGGGTGGAGTTTCTGATGGGGCCCTGTAAGACACTCCTTCTACAAATGTAAATAGACCTTGTGTCAAACTTGAAACTAGTGCGGTACCCTATGTTGATCATGGCATTGGTTCTACTTAGTATTGGGTTTCTGCAAAATCTTATGGACGTGTTGGCATATGTTTTGAATCCGCTCAATGAATCTGGTGGCTTTTTCGATCTCATACTGAACACGGGAAGAGTATGTCTTTGTTTTTTCAAGAGGTAGAACAACATCAATGGGACCCAAGGGTTGGAATCTCGGTTGCACCTGAAATGGGCTATGGTCGGTGGAGCTATGGAGAGCCCTATTTTAACTATGTTGAACATGGGGGAGACTCTCATCCCATGTACATGGATTCTTAGAGTTTTACATGTGCAGGATGTGCACAATCATCTGATTGACGATCTTTGTTTGGTCATCTGTTTGGGGGCGGAAAGATGTGGATTTAGTGAACTTGGTGTCCAACAATGACCAAAGACTCAACTAAAATCTGTTGAGGAACCTGTTGTCCTGGTCGGAGATGATAGTCTTTCATATCCAAAAATGGACCCACACTTGTTCGAAGAAGAGCTTGGCAATATATTCCACTGTGATGTTCTTCTTGCAGGCTGTGAGGATGGCCATCTTCAAAAACCAATCAATGACCACAAATGCACAATCATTTCCTTTCTTGGTGGACGAAAGGCCACACATGTAATCCATCGAGATGGATTCCCAAGGCTTCTTGTGGGTAGGAATAGGGGTGTATAAGCCTTGATTCTTGATGGTTGGCTTGGAAATGGCACAAGAAATGCAAGATCTGATATAGTTGTTGATGTCCTGTCGAAGTTTTGGCCAATAAAAATGTTTCTGGAGAACGACCACAATTTTCTCCATGCCAAAATGTCCTGCCATCCGACTATAGTGGGCTCCCCAAATCATCTTTGCATGCTCACTTGCAGGAACACAAAGATGGCCCAGATGACATAACAGTCCGTCCTAAATGTGAAAAT
This sequence comes from Picea mariana, assembly GCA_032191745.1. Taxonomy (NCBI): domain Eukaryota; kingdom Viridiplantae; phylum Streptophyta; class Pinopsida; order Pinales; family Pinaceae; genus Picea; species Picea mariana. Next base: position 6,112 of record JASDQU010030433.1, on the reverse strand, counting down.
CGGTGACAGTCATGCATGTACCCAAGAGTTGATAGGTGGTGGTGGAGTCTAGATCTTGCTGATAAAGTTGGGGCCACTCAGATGGATCGTGTCCATAGGAATGGAGCACAATGGTGAGTGAAGCCACGAGAGGTCAACTGAGGAAGTCAGTGACATGATTTGTCCTCTCTGTCTTATACTTGATGTTGAGATGGAACTGCTGCAGGTAGGTGGACCAATTCTGATGGAAGGCGTTCTGCAACTTCCCCTATGTCTATATGAACTTCATGGGCTTGTGATCATTGTGGATGATTGTCTCCTTTCCTAGAACATAATTTTTCCATTGACGACATTCTTGTACAATGGAATACATTTCCTTGTCATAGGTGGGGTATTTCCGGACAGTATCTGACAGTGTCTCACTATGGTATGCCACTGGATGACCATGTTGAGTGAGAAATGCACCTACACCATATTCAGATGAATCAGTCTCAACCTCGAATGATTATTGCACATCGAGAAAGGAGAGTACTGGAGCTGAGCACAAGCATTGCTTCAAATCATCAAATGCTCATTGTTGTTCCTTTCCCCACACAAAATTTTCCCTGCCACCTCCCTTAGTCACATGGTTGAGGGCCCACACAATATGGGAGAATCCCAACATGAACTGTCGATAGAAGTTGGCCAGTCCCTGAAGTATGTTGTAACTTATCTTCCTTATTATGTTTGATAAAGGTTTTGGTATTCCTTTCAAAGGAAGCTTCTAGAAATAAAGGCTTATTAGTTTCTCTTTTTAGAGATTCAGGATTTTTTAGCCTTTGTTCTGTATTTAGTGATTTCAAGAAGGTTTCAAAAATGGAATTTTTCATATCCCCTTCTGGTAGGGTTTTAATCTGTGCTAGCATTTGTGCTTCTTGATCACTGGTGCTACTGTACATGCAAATTTTTATCTTTTCTCTGAATTTGATTTCTTGCTTAGACCCAAACTCAGAAGTATCTTCACAAGAACATAAGTTAGGATTTTCACATTTGCAATTTTGATTCATCAAAACTTCTTCATCTTCTGAGCTATTTTCAAATTCAGAAGTGCTAGTAGAATCTGAACAACAACCTTGTTGCATCAGATGAACTTCTTCTCTTTTTACAAAGGGATGATGCAGGCATTGGTTTGTCTGATGATCATTTGCTCCACACCGATTACAGTGTACTCTTAGAGCTATTTTTTGGTTATTTTCCTTTTATTGGGCGTCCTTAGCTCTCTGTTCTGAGTACTTACCCTTTTGCATTCTTGAAGCTTTATTTTCTGGACAATTACTTGCAATATGCCCATTTTTTCCACATATCCAACATTGAACTTGTTGTTTAGCCTGATGAGTGAGTTCTCGGTTTGATGTCTTCAGGCTCATAGTAGTGTGTCCTTGGCTTGTATCTATTCCTTTTCTTTTCTTTGTAATCTTTCAACTTTTTTCTTTTCTTTTTCACATGGTCTGTAATATATAGACCATATTTTTCACAAATAGATTTTCTGTCTGGTAGGTTGGATAACTTATTTATAGAATTATGAACCTTCATATTTACACACAGACCTACCATAGCTTTAGTGATGAGAGAGTAAATTTGTCCCCATGTGCAAACTTCATATGGAAGTTTAAAAACTTCCGGAAACTTTAAGTATTCCACAAACTTACTAGGTATGGCAGCCAAATAAACTTGTTTCCACAAAAGATTTTGGCTATATTTTACTTTGAAGATTCTCTGCGTCCAATCCTTATGAAACTCTTCATATTCTGACATATTTCTACATTTCATATTCATAAGGATGAACTCATATTTGTCAGCTAACTCTTCCTCAGTTCCACACCAATGTTCTAGAATCAAGGTGGTAAGGGATCCTATCATGTTGTTGTGAGGAGTCCCATCTAAATGGTATACCATGTCACCTTGTTCATCTCTTAAGATTTTTTCTTCTATCTTTGCAATCATGATGGGGGATGAAATGAATTCCCACCATTAACTTAGTGTTCCAGTGAAACATTGTATTATGGATTTGCATGCTTCAACTTCAGTTTTTCCTTTCATACACATAGCTTTGTATGAAACATACATCCTATCCATCATTTGTCTAATATGTCCAACTGACAGACTGCCAATATTCCACTCTGGAAACCAGTCTTCTGCAAAGGTTTGGGTTTCAGGTAGTTTTCCCTTTCCTAAGAGGTCTCGTGATGGAGGTTTATTTACATGGTGAGGGAGATTCTCATATGCAGGTCTCTGTATGGATACCAGAGAAAGATTGTTCTTTGATGAGGATTCTGGTTTATCCTTTTCAAGGGGAAAATGATGAGGACACTTTTTGTCCATTGTGGTTTCTGAAGGTTTATATACAGGGGACACAATGGAGATCGGATGGTTTGGAAGGATAAAAGAATCAGGGATGGGTTTGTCAGGGATATGATCTTTCTGTTTGATCTCTAACAATGATTTACCTATTGTAGAAAAGGCTTCGCCTAATCCTTCCATTAGTTCCTCATGATCTCTTTTGGATTCTCTAGACTTTGAAGATATTTCAATTAGAGCACTATCTACTTTCTCTTTAACATATATAACTTTATCATGTATTTCATTCACAGACTGGACTATGGCATTTGTAGAGACTTTCAATTCTCTGATTTGTCCACATCTGGCATAATCATTTGTTACAAATGTGGGTGTTTCCATGCCTCTTAAGGTTGTATTAGTCCAATTCAATTGTTCTGATAATGATTGGACTTTCTTATCAACACCCGTCAGTTGGGTGGCTTCGTCAGCAAGCAGTAGAGGTACTGCTCTGACCTATCTATTATTGTCTTCTAGGACAATACCTTTAAATGGGGGAAAAGTCAAATTTGATTCAATTGTTTGTCCTTCAAGAATTTTCCACTTATGTCTAGAAGGTGTCTCAGATCCTCCTTCCATCATTTGGATTTTAGAATTTTGGATTAATTTCTTCCATTCATAGAAAGAAATCCATGTTTCTTTATCAGAGATATAATTCTTCCATTCTTGTGACAGTTTTTCTTTTTCTTCATCTGATGTGGCTATGTTGAAGTCAGATGTTTTTGGATTTGTAAACAAATCCCAATTTAACATTTTCTTGATCCAGACTTCTTCTATGCTTCCCTTGGGACATCCTTTCATTATTGAATGAAATTTTTGAATTTCATCCACTGCAGGTCTTTGTATAGCGTCAGGTAGTGGATTTGAAAATTTGCAATCAGGAATGACCTGATCACACTACTCAATATATCCCAACCCATGCTTAGGTGTTCTGGGAGGTCTCATGCCTTTATAAATGTCTTGTAGTCTGGGATCTAAAGTCTCAATTGTCGGCATATAATGAATCATAAAGCAATGTTGAGACTCTGAAGTTGAGACAGTACTATCAACAACATTATATATAGAACATAAACAAACTGAAGAATCCATGTGTGAAGAGGAGAGATAACTATAACTGCACAGAAAAGCAGGGCGTTTAATCTTAGTCCTTTGCTCTGGAGAGAGAGAATGTCAGAAAGGCTCCTGGCCAACTGCTCAGGCAGAAACTAGTTACTCTGGTGTCGGAAAAATACAAAGATATTTTTTTTTATGAAACTTTGATATTCTGATATTAATGACTCAAAATTACAAGATTTAGTCAAATCTAGCTAAATATATTTTTATTTTAAAATTTTTTAAAAATGTGCTAAATGCATTTTTATTTTTATATATTTTTAAAGGTGTGCAAAAAAAAACAAGGAAAAAGGGCCTTATAATTTTTTTATATATCTTTAAAGGTGTGCAAAAAAAAATTAGGAAAAAGGGCCTTATAAAAATGTTTTTGGTGTAGGTATAAATTAAAGAAAATTTATTTATAATGTTATAAGTTTTATTTATATGATTTAAAAATAAAAATGTATATAATTTAAGCAGGGTATTTTAAGGATACACCATAAAGCAGAGGGTATTTTAAGGATACACCATAAAGCAGAGGGTATTTTAAGCATACACCATAAGGCAGATATAATAAGGTATTAATGTCATAATTAAATTGTAGATGTAATTTGCAACACACCCACTATGGGAACTAGAATTTTTTTGGTTTTTTCCTTCTTTTCACTGAGGAATATAATTCCCCGATTACCTATGGGGCCTGATACAGACCCTGCCATTCCTTACCCGTACTTATATGATTGGCGGCTATGACTATGGGTCTTATTGGAGAGGTGCTCCTTGGCTTTCATGATTCGGGAAATCGTGATAAATGTATTTCCTTTTCCCTCTTGTCTCTCGAAGTGCCAAAATCTGAAGGGAACCAATAGTTTGTCATAACTAGAAATACCTCGGATTAAAACATGTCCTTCCACCTTTTGGGGTTTTACTCCATTGGGATTTTGGGATGTGCGATGACAGGAGGTCTCGCACCTGGGTTTCCTAGGAGCTGAAACTCCGAAAAACCAAACTCTAACATTCTTCACTATTTCGGGAATCCATTCATTGGGATTTCGCAAGTCATGGATTTCGAGACTAGAGAACACGTGGGGCCCGCACTTAGGTGCCCTGGGTGCCGAAATACCAAAATATGATAACTTTTCCACACTCCATCATTCGGAATATTGCAAGTCGGGATTTCAGGACTTGCGAGCACAAGGGATTTCGTCCTTGGATATTTTGGATGCCGAAACACTGAAATATCGGGACTCAAATCCATGCTAGACCATTTTGGGATTTTGCTAATCGGGATTTCGGGACTGGCGAATACAAGGAAATTTACCCTTAGGTGTCCTGCATACCAAAACGCCGAAACATCACAACTCATCAAGGCTAGTTCATTTTGGGATTTCACAAGTCAGGGTTTCAGGACTTGCGAGTACGAGGAAATACGCCCTTGAGTATTCTGATTTCCGAAATGTCGAAATATCGTAACATGTCTGCGTATTGTCCTTTCAGGATTTCACCCATCAGGATTTCAGGACTGGCATGTACAAGGGACTTGCCTCTAGGCATCCCGGGTGTCGAAATACCGAATCATTTTAACTTGTTCATGCCCCGTTATTTCGGGGTCTCGTATGTTGGGATTTCGTGAGTTGTGAGGATAAGGGTCCTTACCCTCTAGTCCCCTGGGTGCCGAAACGCCGAAACGCTTACCAGGCGCCACGTGCACTCTATAGATGGATGGTCCATGCACTTCCATGGGTCTTGGGATTGACGGTCCCGATTTCTTCGTTACCTGCAAAGGTTAAAAAGGGTCGAGGCATTATCGCATGCGTTCCTCCATTCAATTTTACGGTCATGACCAACCTCAGATCCCTCGGAAGGATCTCATTCATGTATTTAGCAAGAGGGAGGGTAAACTGGATACCGAACCACCGAGAGGTCCTAACTCAGCCACACGCTGTCATTTCGGGACTTGCGAGTGCAAGGGAACTCGTCCTTAGGTATTCTAGTTACCGAGATGTCGAAATGTTGAGGTCTACGAGGACAATTCTCCCTCATGTGAGATTTTAAGACTTAAACTATAACATCCTCCTTCATGTCCTTAGGCAAGTTACACCAGGTATTGAATACCGGACTATAAGGCCTTCTAGAAGGTAAGGGAGTGGTCTTGAAAGGGTGCCTTCATGGAGAAATCTATCCAAGGCATCAGGTAAGACAAACACGGGAACCAATCTCCCGAGAGCAGACTTGAAAATCTGTATTAGTTCAATATATATATAAACATAATCCATACATGGTCTTTTTAATAAAAACATGCAACCATCATTTGTGATCAAAACATCATGTAGACAATCTTATACTATAACCATTCATAAGTGTTTAAACCATGGGCATGCATTCTAAGATATTCAATGCAAGACACAATATATAAACACTTATCAGAAAACACCAGGTGATGCAACTACTGAGAGGGGTGCTCGTTTCCACCCAACCTTAGGCTCAACGACTCTGAATGGATTTACCACTAGCCACCCCTGAGATAGACCACGATGCTTGAGATTCTCTGTCTCGGTTCTTCAGCGATCGAGAATGAAGGTTACTCTACTTCTTCTCTGTTATCGCTCACTCTATATTTTTGTTCCAGAGTTCTTCCGATCTCCTTTTCTGCTATCCCCCTCGT
>JASDQU010030432.1:8403-21183 GCA_032191745.1 Picea mariana | reverse complement strand
GCTAACGTTTTGCTCCTGGAGGCTCCATTTGCCCTAAAAGGGGCTAACGTTTCCTTTGGAGGGGCTTGATGTCTCTTTTCAGCTTGATTAGGGTTTTAAATTAACATTTTAATGTAAAACAATATGATTTTTAGTGTTTTGGCCTTGTCGGCCTTTTTATGACCTAAAAGTAAAATTAGGTCATTGATACAGTATATATTGAGGGTTTTTACTCTCATTTTATCATCATATCTCACTCACTACTTGGTGGGGTCTAAAATTTGCGCCCTATTCTAGGGTTTTGGCTGATTTAGTGAGGTGCACCTGTTGAAGGAGGACTATTTTGGCATATTTTGGCTTTTCTCTTAATGGAAGGTGTTACAACTAGGGTTTGCATTGCTTCTTCTTGGTGAATTGTAAGTATTTTTCTGCAAAACTTCTTGAATGAATGGTTGTAGTTTAATTTCTTGCATATGTTTATGATTTTGTTGAACAAAACCCTAGGTGACAAGCACACAAGTAGGTCCTTGTCTCATGTGCCCATTGAGAGAAAATTTTCAGCCATTTGAAGAAGGAGAGAGCCTAGCCATTGCTACACTCCCTTCCTTTCTTCATTTATTGCTAGCCGTACTGTCTAGAGGCCAAGAAGAGAGAGACGTCTTAAGCCTAGGTCTACTACACTTAGGGTCGTTTTTCTCTAGGGTTTGTTGAAAAGGCCTTGCTGTAGCAACACCTTGCTTCATCAAACCCTCTAGTCTTGTTTTTATGCTTCACCTTTCAGCTAGCCGCTTTGCCATTGAGTTAAGGAAGGAGGAGAGAGCACCAAGGCCTAGTTTACCTACACCAAGGTGAGCCTCTCTCCCTTAGGGTTTTGACTTTGGGGCCTTGCTCTAGCAACACTCCAAAACCCCTCCCTCTAGTCCTTGACATACTTACCTTGCCTTCTTCAGCTCTTGCATCTTCCACTATTGAGTCCATTAACCATAAGGAACTGATCTAAAGAGACCTCATGCGCTGAAGTGACCTTTATCAGAAACTACTCTCAACACATTGATTGAAACCTTGACTACACTAACCCTAGCTTATAAACTAACCCTACTAACTAAGTGCTGCCGTCATCTCTTGCTATTAATACCCTTGTGCAACAAACGTTTTGTTTTATAAGCAATTGAATGGTGATTAAAGACATAAATTAAATGAAGTGTTGATTTATTACATTGAATGACATATCGTTCCAGTATTTATTGGTGAAGTGACAATTTTCATTGCTATTTATAAACATTGACTTTGTCATTATTTATTGCTAAATTGCTTATATTTTTATCAGATAGTCATTTATTTATATGAAGTACTAACCCATTGAAATAGCTTGCATATATCATTTGTTGTTGCTTTGTCTCAGGAAGGTATATTGTTGGGGGGGTTTACTTTATTATTGGTTGTTTAGCTAGGACTATCTGCTCGGTGGTGACTTGTGAGGGGGAAATTTATCCTTGTCTTACTATCCTTTTGCCTTCTCAAAACCCCAGGTCATCGGGGACATCTCCCCTGTGCCTCACCTCCCTAAAGAGAAAGAACCATCCCATTATGGTGACATTGGGTGTGATTGGTTCTTGTTACGCCAGTTTGACCTTCAAACCTCAAGCTTTTATCCTTGCTACAAACTGTGTGATAACAGGAAGCATAAAGAATAAAAATATCACAATCTTAGTAGACTCTGGTAGTACACTCAACTTTGTGGATATCAATCTCGCAAAACAACTAAACCTTTTTGTATACCTTGTGAAAAATCTCATTGTTACAATTGTTGATGGTCAACAAGTCAAAGAAATAGGTAGGTGCCATAATGTTTTTGTATAGATACAAAGCTTGAAGTACAAAGGGGATGTAACGCTCTACCACCCAATGGCATGGACATGGTGTTAGGAGAAGAATGGTTGATGCAATTGGGCACCTATGCCACAAACCTCCAAGAACAATTTAAGGAGTTCAAATGACAAGCGAATAACTAAAAGTTATATGGTTTGGGAAGGCAAAATCTTCTGCTAAAATAACTCACAAATCTCACACTTCTGCTATAAACAAGCCTTACAAATATTCAAAAACAAATCCAAAATCAAGAAGACTCTTTGCAATGTAAGATGAAAACCATCCAGAGTTGCTTTGAGGACAAAGCATGTCTAAAGGGGAAGGCAATGTTATATACATAACCTAATAAGCTACGAGTAAATGAATAAGTAAGGCAATATCAATAAAGTAGTGAGATAAGAAAAATAAACACTAAAGTAAATGAATTAATAGTTAATAAATAGATATGTCCTTTCATGAAAAGGCACCAAGGCAGCCCCCTTAGGATTATTTATTTGGGGCCTCTCATTGTATTATGTAAAAGATCATCTTTATCTAACATTCGTATTTTATATTATATTCTTCTCATTGATTTAATGGGTTCGTGAGCTTAATGCTCCAACCTACTCTAAATTTATGGCTGATATATAGCGGACAAAATAGTGCTATAATTGTAAAGACAAAGTAGCAGTGTTATTAAAACCGACCGGTCCAACAAAACCGACCGGTTGAACTGGTTTTGAGAGGAAAACAGACGAACCGGTGGACTAGAACCGCTTTTGGCCGGTTCCATACAGAATCGGCCATTTTCAAAGAACCGTCCGGTTCTGTACATAACTCATACAACACCCAAAGCCACGGATTTCAATTTTTTTTAAGAAAAAACAGATGTTTAATGGAAGGGGGACCTATTACCTATCCCTAGGGTAATGATAATGTTAAATTCTTAAAGTAAAAGTGACATTCTCCTTTATCTTTCATTTTCATCCTCCTTTGCATTCTCCTTTATCTTTCATTTTCATCCTCCTTTTACTTAAATTTTAACATTACCATTAATTGCTTCAGGATGTTTGAGAGTCCTTCCAACCTCATTGGACTTCATATGGAGAAAGTAGAATTTTAGGTCCCATTCAAAATTCAACAGACTTAACGGTTTTCAGGATTTCAAGATTGGCAGGATTGCAACGGTTCCATTGGATTCTATCATGTATGAGGGTATGGAACTGAGATTTAATCAAGAGCACCAAGCCTTCTATGTACCTCGATGTTGGTGACATTGATTGTTGAACTCATCTGTCATGACCCTAGTAAAAATGTACCCTTCAATCAAGTAAAATCACTTATTAGGCATGTTAAGATTTTTCTATCTTATTTTAATGCTTAGAGGGTGACACTGATGATGAGGATCCTAATATAAGTAATGATCTTGAAGATACGTAGTTATTTCTTGTAGCATGATTTTTTTTGGACTCTAGAGGCCATTTAAAGCCTTGTTGTTGATGTATTTTGGTTCAAAGATGGATTGCACTCGGTGCTATTTTGGTTATATGCACTCTTACTTGCTATATAAATGAGAAACTTTGCATATTTGTGTATAAATGATTTGGATTCATATGGATGCACATGAATATATATGTTTTTTTTCAAAATTTGAATATTTTATGTAGTTTTTGGTCGACTGGTTTTTTTCCAGTCTGGTTCGGTCCGGTTTCCAGTTCTGATAACACTGCAAAGTAGTGCTAGATTTGTAAATAATGGTACAGGTGGTCAAACTTCCTTGTCGGATTTTGAAGGAAGTGATGGTGGAGTTAAATAGCTGGAGTATTTTTCAGAGTAATGAAGTAGAATATCATTGCTGAATAGAAAGCATACCTCATTTATTATATGATTTCCTGACCTTATATTTTTACCAATATACGTGACAACTTGAGGATATATTTCTTGTCTGGATAATGATTACTTTTGAATTTTAGAAACTTCATTAATTTCTATTTTAACGAAAAGGAAGTGTGTTTGCAGGAATCAGACTTGACTGTTCGATTCTGTAAGGATGTACAATACAGATCTGATTCAGTAAGGAACTGTTTCAATTTTGTTGGGATGCATAGAAACAGTTAAAAATGCTGACATATGCATTTTAGGTGTCCACTATGCAATAATTTGTGGTGGCTAATTTACTTAGTATTGCCAAAAGATGCATCATGTTTGAGGAATGACATTCTTTGATGTTGAACTACTTTAAGAAAAATATATTGGCCACTTGTTTGGGATTCTCCAAATTCAGTTGCATCTGAAATTAGATTCTAGAAGTACATAATTACTGACTGCAGTACTTTACGCTGGATGATGCAGGGATATGTGGACTTTGGACACTTTGCACCTTTAAATTACTTTGCCCATGGAACTGGAAATGCAGACTTTGTTCAAGTATGTGTAGATCTACTGAATGTAGAAATTTGAGTATATCTTTTTTGTGTTTGGATCTGCCTATTCTGGTTGGAGATTTTCAGGATTAGAATCATCATGGACTGATGGAAAATGTTTACTTGATGGATTCCCAGTTATAAATATCTGTTACCTAAAGTCCTTCAAATCTTTCGCCAATTGACAGATCAATTCATTAATTTTGATACTAGACACTTTTATAGGTTGTAACATATTGCTACCTATGCTGCACACAAGAAAGCTACTTTGATGTTGTTTAGTACTGTTAATGCAATTTTCTGCACCTATGGACAGATCTGAAAATGATTGAAAAGGACTAAAAACAGCAGGGTAAACTAAGCCCAAAACCCAAAATGCCTCAACATTTCCCTTTTTTATTTTATTTTTATTTCTTGAGGACTTGGAGAATCTTATTCTGGAACTTTGTCCAAGCTTCCATGATCAACATACTCAGATGACCAATGTAACCACACAGCCAAGTGATCAGTTAGATGGGAAAGGTCAACATAGTCAACCCTCTAGTGCAACCAATCGTGCAGTCTCCTAAGACGGACATGCATTTTTATGCTTGCTGCTTAAGAAATCAATGAAGCATGTCGATTCAAACTTGGAAAAGGGTACATCCAAAATACTGAGCATGAAAGTATGAGAGCCAAGCCTTTCAGAATCTGACCGCTGAAAAACCTCCATTCTCATCTCAACCGGATCATGATCAACCCAGTCACCCAAGAAATGATCAATCAAAAGATCTCCTTGCAAAATAAGATCTGAATGTGGGGTCATAGGAAAACTGTGAGGAGTATCATCTTCTGATTAAACTGAAAGTTGCCTCCCCTTTTGCAATGGTAGCTGACCAAATTCTGCATGGCTGATTTGTTGCTCTTCCTCTTGAATTTTATCACATCACTGGAAGGAACTAACAAACCCATCTGTATATTCATCTCTTCAGCTTCATTTTCATGGACTTCGATACATGGCTCAAGTACTGCAACTATTGATTCCCGATCACTAACGCACTAGTCACCATCGTCATGTTCACATCTTGAAACTTGACAAGATGCAAGCCGTCCATCATTATGTTCTTCCGTTGCAGCTAAAAAATTCCTGCGATCTTCGGGCAGCCGTAAGGAATTCCTCAACTCCTTTAGCAACCAAGAAAGCTTGCCCTAAATCTGTTGGTTTCTATCTCCAGAAGAGATCACGAAACTCCATATAAAAACAAATGCATAATTCACCATGACGTTTCTTGGTCGGTAAGCGGGGGGGATCTTATTTTTTACATTGATAAACCTGACATGGAATTCAAGAATAGTTTATCTTTCCCCCTTTTAATGTGACTGTAATTTCAAAGAAGACCATTCAGCCACTGAAAATATTCAACATCCATGATTTATCATGATCTCTTGGCAATGGAGTCGCCCATGGACATTGTTGAGTGGCAATCCACCATTGTGTTGGATCGAATCTGGGTATTTTCTTTGAGTTCCCCAGTGGAGCCGACCCTGTAAAACAACCAGGTGAGTTCTAAAATAAAATAAAAAAATTAGAAATGCTAACCAATGTCGTCTAATAGCCAAGGAATGACGACAAGGTTCCCCGACAATGACGCCAATTTGTTAATGCAATTTTCTGCATTTATGAACAGATCTGAAAATGATTAAAAAATGCGCTGTTTGCATCCAATATCAGATCTGATATGACTTGGAATATGCACAGAAAAAGAGGTTAATTGTAGGAAATTTGCCCCTAGATTGTCACTGACAAATTCCTTTCCTTTTGGACTGGTGCATGCCAACCACAGGTGGGTGTCCCTAGCCTCCTTGCTTGCTGTCCGCCACTTGTAAATCTACAAAACAAGACACTATAACAGCAGCAAACACAATATGACAGCAACAAATAAAGAGGTTTATGGCTGTTTTTGGGACAACCAAAGGTTTGAAGATATAATTTTTAGTGTTTTTGGTGGAATCCTTAGTTCATTAGCTCAGAAATCAGCAAATAAAATTTGTAGACAGCGATACCAAACAACAGAAAAATTGCCCAAATGATATGCTTAAAAATTCTGCAAATAGACAGTTCACAACCCAATACACCAACAAGAGAGAAGGACCGGTACAAGCACGCCAAGCTTTATTTCTGCAAGTGTTTAGAGGCTGATTGCGTCAAGGAAACAGGTACAAAAATGGTGTATTAGTGATCCTTGCATACAAACAGAAAGCTAGAAGGAGAGATGAGAAGAGAGAAAATTCTGAAGTGTAGAGCTATTGAAGTAGAACATCCAACCCTTATACAATGAAATGCACTTGATTATGTAGATAAATGAGTCAAGAGGAGGATGTCTTGGGTTAGGTAGAGGAAGGTGGACGCTCCCTTGAAATGTGGAGTGAGTGGAGTGTGAAGGGGAAAGGATCTAGGGATGAGTGAAGTTAGGGAGCAATTTGTGGAGGTGGTTGAGGAAATTTAGGTCCCTTGATTAATGGGATGCCCCCTTAGAAAGTGGGATGATTGGAGAGAAAGGGGGAAATGGGAGAGAAGTTGGGGAGAGGGAAATTAGGGAGAGATTTGTGGAAGTTGTTGAGGAAATTTAGGCCCCTTGATTAGTGGGACGCCCCCTCAAAAAGTGGGATGAATGGAGAGAAAGGGGGAAATGGGAGAGAAGTTAGGGAGAGAATATAGGGATTTTGGTGAGTGAGAGAATTAAAGATGGAGAGAAAAAAGGTAGGCATCCCTCCTCTCCTCATGACTCATCCATCCACATGGGCGCCAAATCATCCAAGTGCTTCACCAAACTGCCATGTCATTTTCTAGAGACTGCCATTTGTTACCCCTGCTAAAAATAGACATTGCCAAAAATAGACATGCCCAAAATAGCAGTTTCCTTAAAATTTCGGAAATACCAGAAATGTGTCCAGGACCACTCGGAGATCACTGCAAAAAATAACATGTCTAAAAATAGACACTGCTAAAAATAGAAAGTCCTTGGAAATCAATGGTAATATACTCATCGGATTCAATTTTTTACAAGGAATCTGGAAATGCAATCAGAATCACCATTTGACCCCCTGATCTCCAACGGCTAGAAATAGAGAGTACTCGCGAGACCTCCCGGAAAGGGTTCACTGGCCTCAGAATGTCACTAGGAACAAGACTGTATGCTTGAAAATGTCATGCGAGTCTCCAGACAGTCTCCTAAAAAATAGGGAACTGGATAAAAGCAACAATCTCTCTCTCTGAACCATGAATAACTGAGCTGACTTTGTCACTGAAGCAAAAAACAACACTGAACCAATCTTTGTACCTGCCCTCGACTGGAAACAACCTCAGCTTGATCAAGTGCTGTCTCTGAAGAAATGTTTGAATGCGAGTAGATGAAAATAAAACTGGCCCCTAACACCAAGGATTTCCAAGTGAGAAAATTCAGGGGTTAACAAGTACGAGAAGCAACTATGGCCATGTTCACTTGGCACACAACAAGTGACCATGGCCTTGGTCATGCCACAAGTAGGGTTTAGGCATAGGCCTCCTAGTATGTGGAATCATGGAATAGCGTAAAAATTAATATAATCTAGTTTAAAGAACTTGGGTTCAGGCATAACTGCCAACTTAAATGCTTGGAATCTCTCTCACCCAATCATATTTCATATGAAATATTTCTCCATTAAAGATGTAGAGTCTAGGTCATTGAATATCCTATTCCGTACCACTAGATAAAAAGTTGTAGGTTGATCTAGTCGCCCGCCTTAGATGCAAGGAACACCCATACCATGATATGTATTACAAGGGCTGAATGGCGGGAAAGATAGATATATCCTCCTCCCAAGGGGCCACAACAAAAGTAGAAAAGTTGAACTCTCTGCAGTTTACTTCCAAGTGCACAAGGGCTTCAATAAACTTGTGGTTTCTATCCAATCTGAGATAGTCTTGAAGTTGATCCTTTGAAGGAAATTACTGTTGAAATATTGTAACTGGGAAGAATATTCTAATTATAATTGAGTTATTTTCTTATAGATCAAATCCCCTTTTGTGGATTGATCATGCCCGGTCTTGTTAAGACTAAATCCCCTTTTGTGGATTGGTCAAACCATAGTAATATGGTGTTGTTTTTAAAGTCGCCCCCTAGGGCTAATTAAAGTGGTTTTACCCACTAGTTGAAGAAGTCGACCCAACTTGGTGAAGAGACACAACCCTAGCGCCTCCCAGCTAGTATAAATAAGTGAGGATGGTGCCTCACTTACTCACTCAGTCACTCATTCTAGTGCACATCTTTTGGAGGTTGCTGCAGTTATAAGAAGAAGGAGAAGAGAGGCACATGCTCAGTCCTAGGTTATTCATGGTGGTTTGGTTTTTGTCTTGGCATTGTATTGGCAATCTATATTAAGGAAGTTTTTGCTGGGTTTTCTCCCCCATGAGGGTTTCCCAGGATAAAATGCTGCGTACCTTGTGATTGTGTTTCTTTTAGTGATCCTCCTTATGCTGTTATTTTGGAAATGCATTGAATGCTCTAGTAAATTGAAAATAACCTAATAGCAGCATTAAAACTTAACATGGGATCAGAGCTGAACTGAATAGAGCACCTTTCACTAGGTAACCAAAAACGTCACTATTACCGTACAAGGAAATTAGGGCTTTTTATTGGAAGGGATTTTCTGAACAAAAACCATCTAGGGAAGTGCGCCCTACCCTGGTGCACTCTTTGGTAGCTTGAGCGCACCTTTTCAGTGGACAAAACCTTCGGAAAGTCAAACCCTAGTTTTGACTGGTACCAAAAAACCAGAAAACTAGAAAACTAGAAAACCAGGAAACTAGATCCAGTACCAGAAGTACTAGTCCAGATTTCCGCAAGTCAAGTTTCAAGGGGTAAAACTTGGAATTTTTGAAAACAGACAGTTCCAGCATACTCGCCTCAGCCCAACGCATCTAGTCCCTGGATCATAATTCCAAAACTTGAAGTTTGGAAAATTAGGGTTTCCTCATAAAACCCTAAAGTACAGTTGCTTTGAAAAATTAGGGTTTCCTCATAAAACCCTAAAGTGCAGTTGCAATATCAGTTCTTCCATGCCAACTGCAGTACCAGTTGCAGTGAAAGTTTTTATGAAGTGTTGGGCAATGGGGACTGTTGTTTTATTGTCCTAGTGTGCCTTACTGTCTCAGGTATGTACTTACATGTGTTTAAAGTGTATTATCATTCTAAAGGGTATTTGCAGGAGAAAGGATCTTTTAAATCATAGATCTAGAAGGATCACAGATCCAATACATTCAGAAGAACTATGCACCCTAGGTTTGATTACCTTGATATGCCTCTACTTGTTATGACATTATTGTGATCTTATGAATATCCAGGTTGCACTCTGATCTGTTGAAGTTATCATACTAACCGATGGTTAAGGTATTAGATTGATTAAAGTTGAGATTATAGACTTTATTCTCTAACCCAACTTTCTGTCAAAGAAAGCATATTATCTTAGTACAAAGGACAGGTTGAAGAAAATACTTGTCATCTTGAGTGAAGGAGACTCTAAAGAAAAGAAACACACTCATTCTCGAGGACAAGACTCCAGGTTCCAGGTTTGATTGATTAAGTTGATAAGATTCAAATTTGCACATGTCAAGTTTGATAACTACCTCATTACAAGTAAACACTATAGTTAAGAAAGCAATCTTTGAAAAGTATCATGCTTGGTAGCTTGTGAGCATATTGAGATAAATGCTTATTGTAATCATTTACCATATATAACTAACATCTCCTCTAGGAGAAACTTCTTGTTTTGCCTCCATGTTACCATGGAGGAATGATTGATCACAACACTACAAGAGTGTTGCTCTCATTATTGTATTTCTTACTTTTAACCCTTGTTCCAGACAGGTCACAAGTGATAGCTTACCATGACGATTGTTCTCGATATTGCTTTACTATTATTATTATTCTTGTCTGCTGTTGTTCTTGTTTCAGGCAGGTCACAGGTGCCCTAAGGAAGCTATAGTGACGGTTGCAGGAAGCAACATATTAGATAAGACATGAAGCAGACCATGTACATGACTGTATACATTCATGTACCAAAGAAGATGAAGAAGAAGCTATTTTTGAGATACAGAGTATCTCATATGGAGATTGATTGTAATGAGCAAAAGGCTCCAAAGATGACCGAACATTAGAATAAAACTCACAGTAGACTTGGTCAATGGATAATGAAGCCACCTTGACAGAAAGCAAAATTCATTTAAAGTCTGACTCAACTTTTCATATTAAGACTCGATATTCAACACCAAGTGTATCCTGCAGAGACTATGAAGTTTTTGTAGACTCAGAAGAAATCAAGACTCAGAGTAAGCCTGATCTCAGAAAGGACCAGATGGGAAAAGGAGACATCTTCTAGGATTTCCAGACAGATGCCATGAGTTGAAAAGACTAGATCATATCTAGGAGACATGAAATCTCCTGGGAAGATTCCCTTGTTTCAGTAATAGAGAAGGAAGCTAGTAAGAAGAACTGGGATATGGATTTTTCCTTAAGACTAGAAAGGAAGTCAGTGGTGATTACCAAGATTGATCTAACAGATCAAGCATGTTGCAGATGACAGTATAAAGATGAAGAAAGAATGATTTGTGTCCAGAGGATTCTCCCAACAAGAGGGAGAAGACTATGACGAGACACTTTCTCCAATAATTGAAGAAATAGTTCCAGTATTCATGAAGACAACCAGAACAATCATGATTTTGATATAGTATGAGATTCAGGGGGAGCAGTCCCTATATTTGAGATTGAGTTACCTCCATGAAAGAAGATAAGCTACCCTCAATGTCAGTTATTGAGCCACTCCCAGTTTCAAATGAAGTTGTTGCCGTGATAGAGTAGAGGAGTTACTCTCAGATTTGAACAGTCACAATGAGAATGGAACAATCATTCTTAGCTTCAGAGTAGCTGCAGGTGCAGAGTCCCAGTCCCAGAGGAACAGTTGTAGAGAGATTAGAGGACATACTCTCAGGTAGTGAGACAGATAGTGCTTTGGAGAAAGCACATAGAACTAGAACATGAGTGTACAGATTAAGTTGCAGCTGAGCAAGTGTACCAGGTTGGTACAATGTGATGTGAAAAATTTGGTTTGAAGTTCAAGATAGAAAGACTCATGTCTGCAGATTGAAGAAAGCTTTCTACGGGTTGAAGCAAGCTCCAAGAGCTTGGTATGGTAGGATTGATAGTTTTTGATGAGCTTGGGCTTTACCAAGAGTAAAGCTAATTCTAACCTTTACCTCAAGGTTATGAATGATGAGCCAATTATACTGCTATTGTATGTGGATGACTTATTCTTAACAGGAGAAGAAAATTTCATCGCAGAGTGTAAGAAGAAGCTTGCTGCAGAGTTTGAGATGAAAGACCTAGGCTAGATGCATTATTTCTTAGGTCTTGAAGTTTAGCAGAGCTGAGAGAAGATCTTCCTTAACCAAGGGAAGTATGCAGTTGAAATACTTAAGAGGTTTGACATGTTGGAATGTAAAACCATGAACACACCCATGGAAACAAAGTTGAAGCCCCTGGTTGATACTTCGTCAGAATTGATTGATGCTACTATGTACAGACAAATTATTGGTTTGTTGATGTATCTGACAAATACTAGGACATATATATGTTTTGCTGTGAACACCTTGAGTCAGTATTTGGTAGAGCCCAGACGTGTTCACCTTGTAGCTTCAAAACATGTGATGAGATACCTTAAGGGTACGTTGAAATATGGTCTTTGTTATACTAGAGATCATGACTTCAGACTATATGGATATACTGATTCGGATTGGGTTGGAAGTGTTTCTGATAGAAAGAGCACTTCATGATGTTGTTTCAATCTGGGGTCAGTAATGACTTCATGGCAGAGTAGGAAGCAATCCAATATTGCTCTCGACACGACAGAAGCGAAATACATTGCAACATATTCTGCCAGTTCTGAAGCCATATGGCTTCAGAAGTTGTTGACAAGTCTATTCGATTTGGAGATGGAAGCCACCGTGATTCTATGTGATAATGAGAGTTGCATAAAGATGACGGAGAACCCTGTGTTCCATGATAAGTCGAAGCACATAGAGATATGGTATCACTACATTCGTGATATGGTGCAGAGGGGAGCTATAAAGCTCCAATATGTTGGCACAGATGAGCAGGTTGCAGATGTGTTGACCAAGTCTATGTCTCGTGTGAAGTTTGAGCACTTCCGAGACAAGCTTGGTGTTTTCCAAAAGGACCTCCCTCGAAAGGGGGAGTGATGTTGATGACACTATAGTATCCTGACCAACAACGAGTAGCTCCGTTAGGATTTTATATCCTAGGGGATTGATCATCCCTGGGCAGATCTCGAAGGTCCGGTAAGGACGGTCTGTTAGAGTACCTGTGCATGTATATGCCAGTTGTGGTCAGTAGTGGAAGCTCCGTTAGGATTTTATATCCTAGGGAATCTTTTGATTCTTGGGCAGATCCCAAAGGTCCGGTAAGGACGGTCTGTCAGAGTACCATGTGGTAGCTCC
>JASDQU010030429.1:11534-22389 GCA_032191745.1 Picea mariana | reverse complement strand
CCATAGAAAAGTTTATTTATTTCATGTGTTTCAGAAAAAATTTCATTTCGAAATTTTATGCATATTAATGTTTGCAAATTACATTAATACTGGGAAAGGGCATTAAACATTTTGGAGTGATAAGAAGAAACTGAAACCGGGATTGGGATAAATTGCAGGGTGAGAAAACACTGTAAAAAAAAAATCAACATAAAAGACAAGAAGGCCAAACAGCCATCAGATTAGACTTTAGTACCTGCCAAAGGCATGCATGCTAGTTTTCCCAAACTGACAGCAGACCATCCATGTGATCTGTATTGGCATATTACACCCATAGACATATATGACAGTTCTTATATTTTACAATGTAAAAAGAAAAGTTGATGGATGGACCATTTAAAACACCACACATAAGTTACAAAGAAAACAGGGTGTTATCAGTCAATAATGGCACTAGCAAGTGAATTAGTATGGTGACTCGATCATTGGAAATGGCAAGGACCAATGTATTGAACATTGTGAATAACCAAGAAATATGCACAAGACAAACGAGCGGCCAAATTAATGTCATATATAAAACACATTTTGAATTATAATTACAGCTTTAAACAGCAACATTCAGCATAGCAAAATAATAGACAAGATGAGGAAAGCTAAAACTATAAAGCATCAAACTAAATAAAAAGAAATGAGCTGTGAGCAGTTTCAGTGTAATTTCCTTAACACGCCACTTCTATGATCTAGCCCACAGGTAAAAAGGTTTTTAGTCTTTGGAAAGAAGAGTAGCCTTGGCTCACATAACAATTAAGCCCTAACAGGATTAAAAGAGATTGGTAGGAAATACTTCTTTGGCAATCCTCCTCACGTGGTTGCTGTATTTTTTCTTGGGCAATAACTGACTTTTTCCTTTCAGYGTATTCTACAGGAAATGTTTGCTCCAAGAACTGGTGCAACTCCAAACAAACAGATGGTCGATCTCCAGGGTGTATACTTGGACAAACTTGGCAGTTAACAGTTCTCTCTTCAGAGATCTTAATGCATGATTGACAAAACGCTGTCCAAAACAAAATTACRAGTTAGTGTAAAAATTAAAGCATGCTCCCTTGAGCACTAGATAAGTGATACAATCTGCTCCTTCACAATCAACCAGAAAATTAAGCATTTCCTCAATACAGTCATATTGGAGAATCTTACCATGGCCACAATTGAGGACTATAGGATGATAAAGTAACCTTTTGCAGCAGCAACACAAAGCATCATCCACTGTAACTTTATTAAATGAAACATGATTTGATGCATTTGCCTGATCTTTTGTTGTTTCAGAAGCTACACCTTCTGGACCATCGTTTGCTTCAAGATTGTTGATGGTCACTGATGTTTCAACATTGACTGAAACACTCTCCTTACATAGAGAAGATGTATGCATTGACTCAGCTCCCTTCCTAATAGTGCCAGATGAGAAAATACTGTCCATGCTTTTTGTTGCAATGCTTGATTCTGAAAGTGAATCTTCTTGTAAAGATTCCCTTTCAGGAAAATTTGCAGTAGTTTCTGAGCTATTCAACTTTGAACCATACATGACTTGGGCAGTTTGAGGATCATCGAATTCGGGAGAGAATATCTGTGATTTTCTCTCTTCTTCTACATTACAAAAGGCAGAATATATCATCAAAAAGAATGATCTATTGAAAAAACTACCAGAAATGGCAATATTCTAATGACAGATTATAACAATTATGCATTTCATCAGAAAACAAACAGCAATCATAGGTTAGCATCTTGGTTGAAATGTGGAATTAGATATTAAAAATCACATTATGTTGAAATCAAAAACTACTCGATCAGAAAGGAAGAGAACAACTATCATCCCAACCAAACTTTATCATCGACAAGGATGCCCTCAGATAGATTTTCCCTTTTAGCTCAATCACGATGAATATAAGCAATTAGGACAAGCATGCAAATTCATTTGGCCAACAAGGATTATGCTGACATGGTGGGATAAGGGCATTGACTACAGAACTGAACTGCATAAAGCTGAAAAGGAAGTATAAACAATTTCTTACAAGCTAGTCATTAACTTTTAAGCTTTAATGGTTTCTTTTATTCTAATAAGACTGAAGCTGAGATCTTGGACCTCTTAAAAGGATAAAAATAAAAAGAGAAAGAAGATGCCTAAAATAGGATTCAGAGGGCAGAGCTTGAAGAAGAAGAATTCAAGTGAACATCTGATTCTCTTTCTTTGCAAAAAACTACTGAAAGCAACTTCATGATTGAACTCTTTAACTATGTTGGTTGAATCCTTGAATTTATGAATCTGAGTTGACAACATCTGTGCCTGTATGCTAAGAGTTGTATAATAAGGAGATCCTTAGGCCTGATCAGCCATGATAATTTGACAAGAATAGGGATTAAGTGAAGATAAAATTGTTTTATTGTGTCTTTGAACATGATAGATTGGGCAAAATTTGAAACCATTTCCAGAATATTTGTCAAATGCCAGACCCATGAAGATTGAATAATACTCTTGCCCAAGTGCCACAAGGTGCCTGAAAACTGTAATAGCCAAAACAATTGCAATACTTTCTGTGTTAGTACTTAGATGCTTCCCTACATTAACCAACCTGTGCGTCTGGAACAATACGTAGTGCCCTGCCTTCTTGACCATTCAATTTCGTATAATAAACCCATTTTTTATTGATTGACCAAGCCCAATTGCACTTTATGTAAAGGACATCATGCTGGCCAGGATTGTTTATATAAGTCAAGTGCATGTAAGAAGACTTGTCACCTTCTTACTTATGCTAACCCAGTTCTGTATAAATGTGGCTGACTACTGCCTGTCAGTGTTATCAGAACTGGACTGGTACCAGTGGAACCGACCGGTCCGATCGGTTTTGGACCAAAACCAGTCCAAATTGTTGACTCAGACCATTTTAGGCCGGTTCGGTACCAAACCGGCCTTTAGGCACCGAACTGGCCAGTTCTGTACAGCACCATACGGTGCAACTAGGTACCACCGAAATCCAATTTTTTTTTAAAACAATAAATTAAAAGATGGGTTGCCTAATAACTAACCCTAGGACCCTACTAACGCTATTTAAAGGGGTCTCCACCCCCTCCATTTCACACACCCTGGTAATTAATGGCAATATTAAATTATTAAAGTAAAAGTGACATTCTCCTTTATCTTTCAAAATAAATTATAAAAGTGACATTCTCCTTTATCTTTCAAAATAAAGATATTTTGAAAAAGGAGAATGTCACTTTGAAAGATAAAGGAGTACGTCCCTTTTACTTAAATTTTTAACGTTACCATTAATTGTTTCGGGATGTTTGAGAGTAGTTCCAACCTCATTGGACTTCAGATGGAGAAAGTAGAATTTTAGGTCCCATTCAAAATTCAACAGACATAACGGTTTTTAGGGTTTAAAGTGGCAGGATTGCAATGTTTCCACTGGATTCTATCATGTATGAGGGTATGGAATTGGCACTTAATCAAGAGCACCAAGCCCTCTATGTACCTTGGTGTTGGTGGCATTGATTGTTGAACTCTTATGTTATGACCCTAGTAAAAATGTATCCTTCACTCAAGTAAAATCACTTATTAGGCTTGTTAAGCCTTTTCTATCTTATTTTAATGCTTAGAGGGTGACATTGATGATGAGAATCCTAATATAGGTAACAATTTTGAATATGTAGTTATTTGTTGTAGCATGATTTTTTTTGGACTCTAGAGGCCATTTAGAGCCTCTTTGTTGATGTATTTTGGTTCAGAAATGGATTGCAGTCAGTGCTATTTTTGTTATATGCACCCTTACTTGTTATATACATGAGAAACTTTGCATATTTGTGTATAATGGTTTGGATTCGGATGGATGTACATGAATGTATATGTTTTTTTCAAAATTTGAATATTTTATGTATTTTTTGGTCGACCAGTTTTTTGGTCCAGTTTTTTCCGATTCTGGTCGGATTAACATTTTTGGGGTTGATCGGTTCGATGACTGATCTGATTCTGATAACACTGCTCCCTGTTACCCCCCAAGGATGACAACTTTTGGATACCCTGGCAAGGGTGTCATGTTGTTGCTTGCATGAGATGTCATGCTCATCTTCTCTAGATCCAAAGTTCAAACAGAGTTTCTTTTGATCTCCACCAAACGTATGATCGTGCTAGCTCAATCGTGGTATAGCTCACCTTAATCCCTCACTCCTCAAATGACAGATGCACTATGGATGGCACAGTGTGGTTTCAGTATGCTACATTTTTTTATATTCCATGTACCAATGTTCATTTCGATGTGATGATATAACTTCTTAGCTCGTCATAAAAGTGATAAACATCTAACGATATCTCATAGCACTTCATAACATTACATGGTTTTATTATTTGTCTCATAGTACTTTGGGGGACATATTTTCCTCTATAAGTGTGTCATTTCTCGTGTTAACCTATAATACTGGGTAATTAGCCTAGATAGCATTTTCCACATCCTAACCATGCTAGTCATTTTCCACCTCCCTTGTGTCATTCATTCCATCCTTGTAAAAATTATATCCTAGTCATGTATGATTTCTCAAAGGTCGAAAGAAAAGGTCAAAATGATAAAATCCTGAATCATTAAAGCCAAAAAGGCTAAGAGGTGAAGAGCTAAAGTCAAAAGACAATAAAAAGCTTAAGCAATGCCCCCTCACTATGAGGTCGATGCCCCTAGTCCCTGGCTTGCCTACTAAGTCACCTGACACGAAGACACGAGGACATGGAGGACTCAGGTATCCCTCTTTCAATTAAAGATATACTATTTGTACAAGGTTTAAAGAAGAATCTTCTATCTATTTCAGCTTTAGAAGATAAAGGTTTTAGGGTGGCTTTTGTGGATGGCCAAGTCCTTCTATGGCCCAAGAATTCAAGCATAAATAAAGCCACTGTGATTGGTGTCCGAGAGGGAGGACTGTATAAGTTGAAGGGACACCAAGAACAAGCCCTTGTACACAATATTGTTAGTTCCAATGAACTATGGCACCAAAGGCTTGCTCACTTGAACTATAGATYATTACCAGTTTTGAGCAAAATGGTTACAGGTCTACGAGAAATCTAGATAGACCATGACGAAGTATGCAAAGGCTGTGCACTTAGAAAGAATGTCAAGGGAAACTTTACAAGCAGTGATAGCAGATCCAAAGATATTTTGGACATCATACACTCCGATGTATGCGGGCAGATGACGGTGCCATCACTTGGCAACTTTGTATACTATGTGTTGTTCATAGACGACTATTCCAGGAAGACATGAATCTACTTCTTGAAAGCAAAAGATGAAGTCCTTAACAAGTTTCAAGAGTTCAGGGCTTTAGTTGAGAATCTTTGAGAGGAAGATTAAAGTTTTGAGATGTGACAATGGAGGTGAATACACCTCAAAGGAGTTTAAAGACTTTTGCCAAGAGGTAGGGATTAAGAGGGAGCTTACAACTCCCTACAACCTCCAACATAATGGGGTTGCAGAAAGAAAGAATAGATCCATCATAGAAGCAGCAAAAGCAATCATACATGACCAGGGCCTACCCATGCACTTATGGGCAGAAGCATCCAGTACGAATGTCTACATGCAGAACAAAAGCCCTCATAAGATATTGGGGAACAAGACAGTTGAAGAGGTGTTCACCGGAAAGAAGCCAAAAGTCAATCACTTGAGGATTTTTGGTTGTCCAGTATTTATACATGTTCCCAAGGAAAAGAGAACAAAATTGGAACCTTTAGGAAAGAAGGGCACATTCATTGGATACAGTGAGACTTCGAAGGCCTATAGAATTTACATTCCAGGGAAGAGACAGAACGAGATCAATCGGGATGTAACATTTGACGAAGATGAAGCCTTCAGAAGATCAAGGGAATCTCACATAAATGAGGACCAAATAGAGCAAGAGGCTCCCAAAGATGGAGTCATGGTAGACTATACACCTGAAAAAACCATCCTAGAAATTCAGAATGATATGGTAGAGTCAGAAAATCCTGTAGATCTACCTAAAGAAGCTATGGCTACCAGAAAGAGACCAGTTTGGCTTCGGAACAATTTGCAGGAATCTGAAGGACATGCAGCTCCCAAAGGCTCCTTTAGAGAGAGCAAGAGACCACATAAGTTTTCCAGCTATGTGGCACTAATGACTAAATCATTGATTCAGAACCTTCTACTTTTGAAGAAGTTGCTGACAAGCCAGAATGGAAGGATGCCATGATAAAGGAGTGTCAGTCCATCATGAAGATTGATGTATGGGAGATCGTTTTGAGACTAGAAGGGATGTCAGTTGTGACTTCCAGATGGATCTACAAGATCAAGCATGCTGCAGACAGAAGCATAGAGAAGTACAAGGCAAGGTTTGTGGCTAGAGGGTTCTCCCAGAAAGAGGGAGAAGACTATCACGAAACCTTTGCTCCTGTAGCAAAATACACTTCCATTAGATCAATCATTGTGATTGCTTCCGCAATGGGATGGAAATTACACCAGATGGACGTCAAGACTGCTTTCTTGAATGGTGTAATAGAGAAAAAAGTGTACATAGAACAACCACAAGGCTTCGTGATCCATGGGAAGGAGTCCCATGTGTGCAGACTGAAGAAGGCCTTGTATGGGCTGAAGCAAGCACCCTGGGCATGGTATGCCAGGATAAATGGATATTTGATGAGCTTGGGATTTACCAAGAGTGAGGCAGATCCTAACCTTTACTATAAGGTTGAGGATGTATGCCCATTGATCTTGGTTCTATATGTAGATGACTTGTTTCTAACAAGAGACGAGCAGCTCATTGATGGGTGTAAGAGAGCTCGCTTCAGAGTTCGAGATGAAGTATCTAGGGTTGATGCATTACTTCTTGGGATTGGAAGTGTGGCAGAGATTAGATGAGATTTTCCTTAGCCAAGGAAAATATACAGTTGAGATCCTGAAGAAATTCGAGATGATGGACTGCAAGTCCATGACCACACCTATGACGACAAATCTGACACTCTTGAGTGACAAATCTTTAGATTTGGTGGATCCCACGATGTACAGACAGTTGATTGAATCCTTGATGTACCTGGTTAACACTAGGCCAGACATATGCTTTGCAGTGAATACCTTGAGTCAACACATGGTTGAACCTAGACAAGTACATTGGATGGCAACAAAGCATATGTTGAGGTACCTTCATGGTACGGTTGGATATGGATTGAGATATGTCTCAAGTGGAGATGTGAAGCTACAGGGATATACAGATTTTGACTGGGCAGGGAGTGCAGTGGATCAGAAGAGTAATTCTAGATGTTGTTTTAGTATGGGATCAGGCATGATCTAATGGTTGAGCAAGAAGCAAACATCAGTGGCACTCAGTATATCAGAAGCAGAGTATATCGCAGCAAGCGTGGCAAGCCGTGAAGCAATGTGGCTTCAGAAGTTGCTAGTCGAGATATTTGATCTAGAATTGAAGCCAACTTTGATACATTGTGACAATCAAAGTTTCGTGAAGCTTACCGAGAACCCTGTATTCCATGACAGGTCTAAGCATATAGAGATCAAATATCATTATATCCGAGACATGGTGCAGAGAGGAGTTGTCGAGCTCCAATACATATCCACGGATGAGCAAATAGCGGACATTCTCACCAAGCCCTTGTCAAGAGTGAAGTATGAGTACTTCAGGGACAAGCTTGGAGTGTTGTTGAATGTTCACCCTCATTGAGAGGGAGGTGTGTTGATTCTTCTCATGCCGACTAACCCCTCTAGCCAAGGGTTCCCTGGATCAGTCATGTGAAGTGACTGAGGGGGTAATGCATTGTCAAACCTGTTGAGAGAAGAAGCATCACACACATAGTCATAAGTCCTAAGACTATGGCGGAGGTTGTGTGACTCCGGACAGTAGTTGTGTGCTACTTCGATGGATGTGTTCCACTAGCGGAGGCTGTGTGACTCCGGACAGTAGTTGTGTGCTACTTCGGTGGGATGTGTTCCACTGGCGGAGGTTGTGTGACTCCAGACAGTAGTTGTGTTCTACTTCGGTGGATGTGTTCCACTGGCAGAGGCTGTGTGACTTTGGACAATAGTTGTGTGCTACTACAATGGATGTGTTCCACTGGCAATGACTATGCATCAGTGGACAGTAGTTGTATACTACTTGGCAGCAATTGTGATCTATTGGATGACATTGTAGTAGTTGTGTGCTATTAGTTGATTGTCATGGAGATTACCAGATTGTTTGGATGTAGTTGTGTGTGCTACCGTTTGATCGCAAAGACTGTGCATGATGATTCGAGCTACCAAAGGCATTGTAGCAGCCGTGTGCCTGCTAGCAGATTGTAGAGTAGTCAGTGGACTACCAGATGAAGACATTATAATAGATGCCTCCCTATCTAAGAGAGACTGTTGATGTTTTGGTAGTTGCGGGAAGATCTTTCCCTCCTAGATGACCTTTCTTACATACGGAGAAGATTCTGGAAGCAAGAGATCCATTGGACAGATGTTGAAATACCCTAGAAGAGAAGTCGGCCCAAAAGAATAAAGTATAATCAAAAGACACCTTCCCAGAAGAGAAGTCGGCCTAGCTAGAAGGACAGGAAGACTATTAATAGGAGGCGCCTTAGCTCATTTGTTCACTCACTCACACACTCCCAGCTACACAGAAGGAAGGTGCAAGTTTGGAGAAGGAGATGCGGCTACTGCAGTGACTCGATTTCTTCTTGTTCAATCTTTTGGTATCTCTCTCTTGTGCGCTACTCCTCAAGGAGATGCGCTACCTTTGTATGGTGTTGCTGCTGCGGCTGGGGTGGTATTTCTGTTTAAGCTAGCACTTGTGCTAGGGTTTATCTAATTGGACTTGCTTTGTGAATGAAATCTATCTAAGAAAGGTTGTTGGGTTTTTCTCCCATTTGGGGTTTTCCCAGAATAAATCTCTTGTGTTCTTTTTTGTCTCTTGTTTATGTTGCTACTTCTCAGTATATGAAATATATGTTAATAGTAACAAAGTAAAAGAACACTAGTAACACTAATGCTCTGTAAATAAGGAAAATCCAACAGGTCCAATGTTTTCACTGCCTTGCCTTTCAATTTATGTTTATACCAATTTATAGAGTATCAAAAATTTTTTCATACAAGTTTAAAGTGTTTTAAGAGATACTGGATTTTTTGTAAGCCAAAGTAATAAAATCGAATAGTCAAAACCACATTTAGAATCTATGTACAAATATGAAGTCCAAATTTTCACCCTTTGATCTTAACCCCAGTTCATGTTCATCCATACAACTACTCTCTATGATGTACCTTGACAACCTCCCATCATAGTTACCTCCTCCCCTCAATACTTCGTTTCTTGTTCTTTTACACAGATATCCAACGGGCCATATGAGAGATGAACATTAGCAGAGCAACAAATGAGGATGAGTTCCAAGTTGAGCTTTTCAAACATGGTAGACCTGCACTTCTCGATTACATCACTGATTCGTTTAACCATGTTGTTTGCTCGAGATTCCCACAGTCGTGGAACCACCACACTATTCACCCGATCCACATATTGGGCTCCAACTCTGATCCAAACAATTATCGGACTATTATGATAGGCCACACTTTCTCTAAGCTTTACGCAACTGCTCTTCACCTACAATTATCTAGGAAGCTTGAGAGGAGACATCTTCAGGTAAGAGGACAAGCAGGTTTCAGGCCAAAGCACTAGACCATTGATCATATTCTCACACTCTAAGTCGTCATCGAGGAGGCGAGGTACTACTCTTCGAAAGTCTTATGCTACTTCATCAACTTTCGAAAGGCATTTGACTCGATCCCTAGAGTGGCCCTATTACAATAGGGCCGACTTGACATATTACACTTTATTTTCTTTACATTAGCCACAATACGGGCCGACTTGACTAAATTGACTTTACAATGACTTTTAGGGTTTTGTATTGGCCTCAATGAGGCCGACCTTACAAGTACAATTTGTCATTACCCTTTTAGGGTTTCTACATGATCAAATACAATAAGAATATCTTTCGCAGCTACATATTCTTCAACACTCCCTCTTAGCTAGGAAGGTATTCTTCAGGAACAATCTTCTTCTGCATGTCTGTACACTTCAGCCATTGTCTTGTTGAATTTCACGAATCTATACATCATAAGAAGTTTTGCACTTTCACTAGAGTAGCGTACTAGCCTTTGTTGGAGTAGCATACCAACCTGCGTTAGGGTAACATACCAGGCTGCGTTGGAGTAGCATACCAACCTACGTTGGGGTAATCTATCAGCCTACGTTAGAGTAGCATACCAACCAACTCTGGGGTAACATACTAGCCTACGTTGGTGTAGCATACCAACCCGCGTTGGGGTAATATACCAACCTGCATTGGAGTTTCATACCAACCTACATTGGGGTAACATACCAGCCTGCGTTGGAGTAGCATACCAACCTGTGTTGGGGTAACATACCAGCCTGCGTTGGGGTAGCTCCCATTACTGGGGATCACATCACTTCCCGCTACTAGGGAACACATCATTTCCCGCTACTGGGGAACACATCAATTCTCACTACTAGAGAAAACATTACTTCTCACCACTGGAGAAATCTATCTGGAACACTTCAAGCTTGTCCCTGATAGAGGCTTGGTCAACATATTTGTTGTATGTTCGTCGATAGCAATATATTGGAGCTTCACTGCTCCCTTCTCTACCATGTCCCGGCCATAATGGTATTTGATCTCGACATGCATGGACTTATCATAGAACACTTGGACAACTTTACACAACTCTGGATTTCACAACAGATACAAGTCACTTCTTGATTCAAGATCAAGCCTATCAGTAATTTCCGAAGCCACACTGCTTCACTGTTGGCTGAACATGTTGCTATATACTCT
>JASDQU010030429.1:0-11514 GCA_032191745.1 Picea mariana | reverse complement strand
GAAGCAAACATCAGTGGCACTCAGTATATCAGAAGCAGAGTATATCGCAGCAAGCGTGGCAAGCCGTGAAGCAATGTGGCTTCAGAAGTTGCTAGTCGAGATATTTGATCTAGAATTGAAGCCAACTTTGATACATTGTGACAATCAAAGTTTCGTGAAGCTTACCGAGAACCCTGTATTCCATGACAGGTCTAAGCATATAGAGATCAAATATCATTATATCCGAGACATGGTGCAGAGAGGAGTTGTCGAGCTCCAATACATATCCACGGATGAGCAAATAGCGGACATTCTCACCAAGCCCTTGTCAAGAGTGAAGTATGAGTACTTCAGGGACAAGCTTGGAGTGTTGTTGAATGTTCACCCTCATTGAGAGGGAGGTGTGTTGATTCTTCTCATGCCGACTAACCCCTCTAGCCAAGGGTTCCCTGGATCAGTCATGTGAAGTGACTGAGGGGGTAATGCATTGTCAAACCTGTTGAGAGAAGAAGCATCACACACATAGTCATAAGTCCTAAGACTATGGCGGAGGTTGTGTGACTCCGGACAGTAGTTGTGTGCTACTTCGATGGATGTGTTCCACTAGCGGAGGCTGTGTGACTCCGGACAGTAGTTGTGTGCTACTTCGGTGGGATGTGTTCCACTGGCGGAGGTTGTGTGACTCCAGACAGTAGTTGTGTTCTACTTCGGTGGATGTGTTCCACTGGCAGAGGCTGTGTGACTTTGGACAATAGTTGTGTGCTACTACAATGGATGTGTTCCACTGGCAATGACTATGCATCAGTGGACAGTAGTTGTATACTACTTGGCAGCAATTGTGATCTATTGGATGACATTGTAGTAGTTGTGTGCTATTAGTTGATTGTCATGGAGATTACCAGATTGTTTGGATGTAGTTGTGTGTGCTACCGTTTGATCGCAAAGACTGTGCATGATGATTCGAGCTACCAAAGGCATTGTAGCAGCCGTGTGCCTGCTAGCAGATTGTAGAGTAGTCAGTGGACTACCAGATGAAGACATTATAATAGATGCCTCCCTATCTAAGAGAGACTGTTGATGTTTTGGTAGTTGCGGGAAGATCTTTCCCTCCTAGATGACCTTTCTTACATACGGAGAAGATTCTGGAAGCAAGAGATCCATTGGACAGATGTTGAAATACCCTAGAAGAGAAGTCGGCCCAAAAGAATAAAGTATAATCAAAAGACACCTTCCCAGAAGAGAAGTCGGCCTAGCTAGAAGGACAGGAAGACTATTAATAGGAGGCGCCTTAGCTCATTTGTTCACTCACTCACACACTCCCAGCTACACAGAAGGAAGGTGCAAGTTTGGAGAAGGAGATGCGGCTACTGCAGTGACTCGATTTCTTCTTGTTCAATCTTTTGGTATCTCTCTCTTGTGCGCTACTCCTCAAGGAGATGCGCTACCTTTGTATGGTGTTGCTGCTGCGGCTGGGGTGGTATTTCTGTTTAAGCTAGCACTTGTGCTAGGGTTTATCTAATTGGACTTGCTTTGTGAATGAAATCTATCTAAGAAAGGTTGTTGGGTTTTTCTCCCATTTGGGGTTTTCCCAGAATAAATCTCTTGTGTTCTTTTTTGTCTCTTGTTTATGTTGCTACTTCTCAGTATATGAAATATATGTTAATAGTAACAAAGTAAAAGAACACTAGTAACACTAATGCTCTGTAAATAAGGAAAATCCAACAGGTCCAATGTTTTCACTGCCTTGCCTTTCAATTTATGTTTATACCAATTTATAGAGTATCAAAAATTTTTTCATACAAGTTTAAAGTGTTTTAAGAGATACTGGATTTTTTGTAAGCCAAAGTAATAAAATCGAATAGTCAAAACCACATTTAGAATCTATGTACAAATATGAAGTCCAAATTTTCACCCTTTGATCTTAACCCCAGTTCATGTTCATCCATACAACTACTCTCTATGATGTACCTTGACAACCTCCCATCATAGTTACCTCCTCCCCTCAATACTTCGTTTCTTGTTCTTTTACACAGATATCCAACGGGCCATATGAGAGATGAACATTAGCAGAGCAACAAATGAGGATGAGTTCCAAGTTGAGCTTTTCAAACATGGTAGACCTGCACTTCTCGATTACATCACTGATTCGTTTAACCATGTTGTTTGCTCGAGATTCCCACAGTCGTGGAACCACCACACTATTCACCCGATCCACATATTGGGCTCCAACTCTGATCCAAACAATTATCGGACTATTATGATAGGCCACACTTTCTCTAAGCTTTACGCAACTGCTCTTCACCTACAATTATCTAGGAAGCTTGAGAGGAGACATCTTCAGGTAAGAGGACAAGCAGGTTTCAGGCCAAAGCACTAGACCATTGATCATATTCTCACACTCTAAGTCGTCATCGAGGAGGCGAGGTACTACTCTTCGAAAGTCTTATGCTACTTCATCAACTTTCGAAAGGCATTTGACTCGATCCCTAGAGTGGCCCTATTACAATAGGGCCGACTTGACATATTACACTTTATTTTCTTTACATTAGCCACAATACGGGCCGACTTGACTAAATTGACTTTACAATGACTTTTAGGGTTTTGTATTGGCCTCAATGAGGCCGACCTTACAAGTACAATTTGTCATTACCCTTTTAGGGTTTCTACATGATCAAATACAATAAGAATATCTTTCGCAGCTACATATTCTTCAACACTCCCTCTTAGCTAGGAAGGTATTCTTCAGGAACAATCTTCTTCTGCATGTCTGTACACTTCAGCCATTGTCTTGTTGAATTTCACGAATCTATACATCATAAGAAGTTTTGCACTTTCACTAGAGTAGCGTACTAGCCTTTGTTGGAGTAGCATACCAACCTGCGTTAGGGTAACATACCAGGCTGCGTTGGAGTAGCATACCAACCTACGTTGGGGTAATCTATCAGCCTACGTTAGAGTAGCATACCAACCAACTCTGGGGTAACATACTAGCCTACGTTGGTGTAGCATACCAACCCGCGTTGGGGTAATATACCAACCTGCATTGGAGTTTCATACCAACCTACATTGGGGTAACATACCAGCCTGCGTTGGAGTAGCATACCAACCTGTGTTGGGGTAACATACCAGCCTGCGTTGGGGTAGCTCCCATTACTGGGGATCACATCACTTCCCGCTACTAGGGAACACATCATTTCCCGCTACTGGGGAACACATCAATTCTCACTACTAGAGAAAACATTACTTCTCACCACTGGAGAAATCTATCTGGAACACTTCAAGCTTGTCCCTGATAGAGGCTTGGTCAACATATTTGTTGTATGTTCGTCGATAGCAATATATTGGAGCTTCACTGCTCCCTTCTCTACCATGTCCCGGCCATAATGGTATTTGATCTCGACATGCATGGACTTATCATAGAACACTTGGACAACTTTACACAACTCTGGATTTCACAACAGATACAAGTCACTTCTTGATTCAAGATCAAGCCTATCAGTAATTTCCGAAGCCACACTGCTTCACTGTTGGCTGAACATGTTGCTATATACTCTGTCTTAGCCGTACTAAGCGCCATACTAGATTGCTTTATGTTGAACCATGAGGTCATGACTGATCTCAAGCTAAAACATTTGGCCCAAACTAAATCTGCACAAGCATGCAATCTTGTCTCACAATTTGTATTACAATGAAGTCCATAGTCCACTATATCCTTTGGGTACCTCATAAATATATTGTGTTCACCGCAAAACACATATCTGTCCTCGTGTTCGTCAAATATATCAACGAGGCAAATTTTCACATCAAATTGTACCAAACTGATACACTTGCTCAACTGCAACTCAATCTGCTCAATAATGTGTTTGTATGTGCTTTTCGCAAAGCACTATCTGTCTCACTGCCTGAGAGTATGTCCTCTACTCTCTACACCTCGGACTCTACACCTGCAGCTACTCTCTCTGATGACTGCTCCATTCTCACTATAACTGTTGAACTCTGAGAGTAGCTCCTCTACTCTATCACGGCAACAGCTTCATCTGAAACTGAGAGTGGCTCAATAACTGACACTGAAGGTAGTTTTTCCTCTTTCTTGGAGGTAACTCAATCTTCTACGGCAGTCATGTCCCCATGGTCCGACTCATGTGTTGCACCATCTGGCACTAGAGGTAACTCAATCTCAAATACAGGGACTATCATACCTGCTCCCTCTTAATCTCATACTGTATCAACCTCTTTTAATGGATCATGGTTGTTCTATAGTTTATCTAACTGGATGTATTCACAAGCACTGGAACTATTTCTTCGATTTTGGTATTAACCGTCCGAGAGGTGTACTGCTCCATGCATGAGAAAATTGGTCCTTCTGAGCCTTGACTTCCTCTGAGTCTACAATATCCTCAAAATCTCTGCAACATATACTTGGTGTTGGTTACCAAGTCCTAATATGAAAAAATTGAGTCAGACTTCAAACGAATTATGCTTCCTGTCATGGTGGCCTCACTGTCCACTGACCAGGTCTTCTCATCGGAAAACTGCAGGACACTGTGAGCCATACATGATATTGATGCATGACATTGATGAGCTCCCGTACCAGGGACAATAGCTTTTAGAATTTTAATGTGCTCGTTTCACCATAGACAATATTACGTTATTGCCACCCAACCATAGGCACGCATGCCACCCCTAAGCACAAAAACTATCTCTTGACTCAAAAACCTATATAATGGGTTCCCAAAACGAAGGAGGGATGCCCCAATTATCCAAATAACTTGTTGGCCTCCTCTGTCAGGAAAACAACCCAACTACAACAATAATGAATGGACTTTAAATGAGACCTTGTTGGATTCCTATACCGAGGATAATGATCCAAGAAGCTAAGACAAACTGCTAGGTTCCCAAACCGAGAAAATGACCCAGCTTACAAGTATATGCTGAGATCACAGCTTCCTCAGACCTAGTGAATAAGGAGATACATTCTTGGCAAATTGTGCAAATAGATAGAGTTCTCGTTCCAAGGATAACAAGACTAAATGCATAATGTCTAATGCCATTAAACTTAAAACTGAAATCAAATATGAAGGGTGTGTACCTGAAGCGTACATTGTCAGACTGCTTGCTTGATCTGAACGATGTCAAGATGAATAATGATACTTCTTCATAATTTTCACTTGGCCCTCATGACATAAGAATTTATACAAAAGTTCTCCATCTCTTTCAGTACTTGAAGTCTGAGGGAAGAAAAGAAATACTGCTATTAATATCACTCGATATGGATCAAGTGCTTCGGAAGCACGAAGTCCTCTATCACAGAAGATATGGTTCATCTTAATCATCTTCTTTTGTTCTTTTCTGATCAGGTTCATCTTCTTCTGCGATATGAGCATGATATCTTTTAAACTTCTTGTTTCTATTCTGATCTTTTGCTTGGGGACAATTTCTTGCAATGTGTCCCATCTTCTGGCAAATGAAGCATCTAAAGCTTAAGAATCTTTATGAGATTCTTGTCCTTTATGAGGCTTCTGAGACTTCTTGTGAGAGTGAACTTCTTTCTTGTTCTTTCCTTTTCTTGTGTGGGCTGCTAGCACTTGATCTTCATTGCTTTCTATCTTTTCTTTTCTTGCCTCTAATCTAGCTTCTTCTTGAGTACAATCTTCCCACAATCTGTTGAACTTAGTTAACTTCCTTCTAGAGCAGATTCCTTGGATGAAGAATTCCCAAGACTTTGGGAGACCATTCAATGTGGTCATCATTAACTCAGCTTCTTCAACTGAGTCTCCAATAGCTTCAAGTTGTTCTTTAATCTGGGACACCCTTGTGAAGTAAGAATGTACGGTTTCTATATTTTGCATCTTCACATTCTTGAGTTGTGTCCTCAAGGTCATTTTCCGATTGATGTTCTTGCCTTCAAACAGACGGGATAAGGTATCCATCATTTTCCTTAGGGTTTTTAATGTTGAAACATGAGGAATCAAGTGGTTCTTGATGGAGTCGGCAATGATCCTCGTCGCTTTGATCAGATCCTTCTTATATTTGGCTTTGGCCTCATCTCCCTCTGGCTCTTCAATGTCTTTTTCAACAAAACTTACAAGGTCATTCTCTTCTAGAATGAGCATTACTCTATTCTTCCATGCTCGAAAGTCATCGGCTCCTTCAAGCTTTTCGTCAAGCTTGGTACTAGTAGTCATCCTGCCCAAAACAAGTAAAATAACAAATAACTTTTCAAGATATGGATCTTAGACCTTATCAGAGAGATTGTTGAGCCAAAGGTGAGTTCTATCACAAAATCTGCAACAGCTGCAACCAGACCTTAAACAGGGAAAACGTCACACCTAGGGTTTATGCAGAAACCCCAATTCTGCAACAGCTGCAAAACTGAAAACTGGTTCTTGGAGAAGGTGCACTGAGGCTAGGCGAGCCTTCTTAGACTATGAGTTGGTCTCTATCAGACCTGCTCTAATACCATGTTGAAAATTTACTTATGCAGTTAACAGTTACAGTTCGCTTTTAGTTATTACGATTATTTAGCACATTAACTCCATATACAAGATCACTGAAAGAGAGACAATCACAGAAACAAAATAGACACAAATTTTGTCCTGGGAAACCCTCTAGGGGAAGAAAACCCTGCAACTTCTTTATGTATAGATTCTTCAACCAAGAACAATGCCAGGACAGAAAACAGATAAACCCGTGTTGCGTCTCCCTCTCTCTCTCCAAGACTTGCGCACTCTTTTCTCTCTCTCTTGTGCTTAAGTGAGTGAGTGAGTGAATGAGGCATCTAGCCTCTCTTATTTATACACAATGACATGCCCTCTTTTGACATTAGGGCCGACTTGACATATTACACTTTATTTTCTTTACATTAGCCACAATAGGGGCCGACTTGACTAAATTGACTTTACAATGACTTTTAGGGTTTTGTATTGGCCTCAATAGGGCCAACCTTACAAGTACAATTTGTCATTACCCTTTTAGGGTTTCTACATGATCAAATACAATAATAAGTATAATAAGAATATCTTTCGCAGCTACATATTCTTCAACACTCACTCTCACACTATTGTGCCTAGCACATTGACCTATTTATGGTTATTTTTTAAATATTAATAAAATTATCTTATCTTATTACCATAATCTGGAACATGCAAGTCCAAATTTTCTTTACCATATTATGGAACATGCAAATTTTCCTCACAAAATAATTTAATGAAGCAAAACTTCTAAATTTAATAGTTTTGGATCATGGAAACCTAAATAATCTCGCTTTTGAATCCTTTAATAAGTTAAAGTAGTGAGTACGTAAAACTTTATTTTATAAAATACAGCTTATATTTATAGAAAAATATTTACAAACAGCAAAGCAAAATGTGGAAGGGCATATACAATGAACATCATAACCACTTACTATTTCTGAAATAAAATTAGAATAGACTGTGAGATCAGGAGCACGGGCATCCTTGATCAACAAAGCTCCCTTAGCCAACAATTGATGGTGTATCCCATCCTACCATATAGAATAGAAAATTGATAATGAGTTGGGCTCACTATTGAAAACAAAGAGTTGGGCTCACTATTGAAAACAAACTTACACCTAACTTTCCAAAGGACAAATAAAGCTGAAATCCACAAACACTATGATATCCCAAAGAAAGCAAAACAAACAAGACAGCGTCCATTGCCAAATACTACAGCATGTGGATGCAACCTGTCCTGAAAATAGGTTGAATTTTGATCCTTAGCATACCGCCAATACCATTTGGCAAACGAACATTCCCCAGAAATATGCTTCACTGTCTCCAAGTAGTGACAAACCCAACAAAGCCCATCCAAAATCTCACTCTTGCTCATTTGGGATTTAGATAGAACCCCCAATAAATCACAAACCATGCAAAGACCCACAGCTTATAAGAGAGTTGCACAAACAACATTGAAACAAACCTGGAGGTTCACTTCATGAAATCATCATGAATGCATAGAGAAATACCATATATCCATATTAAATAATATTTAATCATTATATGAATATATATATATGAGATTGATTGATGAAAGGAATACAATGGACATGTATTTAAATACATGTATGGGGTGATAAGTCATGTCCTTTGGCAAAAGGCATGACTTATCATTATTATAGTATTAATATAATATGGACCTACATGACTACTATTACAATATAGATGTTTACACATAATTATATAGTGTGTTGATGTTTTAGTAGCATCAGACATGTACTTCCACGTCGGTTTGTGTCTAACACATGGGAGTCGTCCTTAATACCTCTCACGACTTAAGAGATTCACTTTAATTAAGTGAATGTACTTTTGTAATTAATGTGAGTTTAATTTAATTAAATGCCTAAGTATTTGACATTAGTAATTAAATTAAATCCTATCCATCAATTTCGAGTGAACGCGAGCTTAGATCTTAGCCTTTGACTACTTTGGAGATCTAGGGTTTTGGATTTAGGGTAAACTCAAGGTTATAAAAAGCAACCTAAGTGAGAGGAGTAGACACACACGCAAAAAGTGAAACTGAGATCTTATTGATTGGGTGGACAAGGACATTCATCCACGTGTGTAGGGAAAGGTTCGAGGAAAGGAGCAAAGGGGCAACAAGGGAGACAGTAGCCAACCAGCAAGATCGAAAGACTAATCTTGAGGTTTGTAAGGCTTGGCTATTTGTTGTATTGTATTTTCCTCAGGTGGGACATTATCCCAAGACAGGGGCCCAGATTAATAATAATAAACATCTCACAGTATTGGCTTTCCCTTCGAGGTTTTTCCAGGGGTTTTTACCCAGAAAATTTCATGTGCAATGTGTTTGGTTTCCAATTTTTGCTTTCGCTGTAATGTTTGGTTAATAACTTAGTTGTGCTTTTATTCAATAACATAATTTTATTTGGAAGTAATTGTTGAATGTTGGGTTAAGGAGAATTTAACATAGTGGTTATATACACTAGGTATATTACAAGTCCTCCCCTTTAAAATGCTTTGTCCTCAAAGCATGGGTGGAGAACATTGTTTCTAATAGAATGATCAATCTTCCTGTAACTTCGCCTATTTGATAAGGTCGAGGACATGATGCAACATGATTTTCGAAGATTTGAACAATATTGTCACATTGAAAAAGGATCAATCCATACTAAATGGATTCTTTTCGAATCCCTCTGATCATAAAAGTCTTGATCCAATCTTTGTTGTTGACTTCCAGTTGCATTGAATTTCATATGCTTCGATATGTAAGAACAATATTGACATTGATACATTGATTCTTGCGTGCTACTTTTTTGTAATTTCAAAGTCGATATGGGTACATTAGTACACAGATAAGTTGATCCTTCTTAATCTCTAGTTTAATCATTTCATAATATACTTAAGCCATAATGTTGATATTTGATATTTTTGTATTCAATTGTATGTCAATGACTTCATCAATGGAGATTGATGGACCTTCAACCATCACCAAATCCGTAGATGTTGACTTCTTGTTGAATTATTTCTTGATATTAATTTATGGATGCTCTTTGACAAAGAAAACTCCATTAGTAATGACACTTTGATTTTCAATTTCAGTTGATTCCATTAAAGTTTATTTATCTTTAGTTTCAACTTCTAAAAACTTCCTTGATTCACTCGCATCAATTGATGTCTCTTCGTCTCCTTTCAAGATTGATACATCCTTGCGCTCAATTTTTTTACTTACATAAGCAAGGTTTGACTATGATTCTTCAAGCGATTAATTTTCTTGTCTTTATCTGACAAGATCATCTCAATTTTTTTCTCGACATCCTACTTTTGTGATTCTCGACCACATTAAATTGCAACATCTTGTTGAATCGATATTTGATCCTTCACTTGTAAGTCACAATTCTTTTTCTCTAATACTAATAGTTCTTTTTTGAGCTCTTTTGTCTTGTTAACCTACGCCTCTAATTTACATTGTAGGATATGCACTTCATATTGAAGATCTTCTTTAGCATTTCCAAGATCTTTAATTTCCATCACTGGGGCCTCATTTTCCTCCTTATAATTTGCCACTTCCTATGTTAAATGATCAACTTTATTTGCGAGAAATTGATTTTATTCCCATAAACTATTTACTTGGGTATCTTGTTTTTTCCGAAGTGCTTTTGATTTCCCTTTTAATTGCTCAAATATTTTCGAAGTAATTGTCGGTATTACCATGATTTTGCCCAAACAGCCCACAATATTCTCTACAAGATCATTCTTCTTCGAAACTTCTAGATCAATCTTATTCACTAGTGATTTGAGATCTCGCAATATCTTGGTGAATATTTTGATGCCCTTTGCAAAAATTTCAGTTATGGTTTTCATTTTTTGTTATATATATATATAAAGGATCATCGGCCCATACATTGTAAGAAAAAGTAATAAAAGAAGTTTCCAAGTGCTTTCTAAAGTGCATGTGAACAAGTATTAAAGTAAAGATTCCATAGTTGGCCAACTATGGAATCTTTACTTTAATACTTGTTCACATGCACTTTAGAAAGCACTTGGAAACTTCTTTTATTACTTTT
The DNA here is from genome assembly GCA_032191745.1 of Picea mariana. NCBI lineage: Eukaryota > Viridiplantae > Streptophyta > Pinopsida > Pinales > Pinaceae > Picea > Picea mariana. Next base: position 995 of record JASDQU010030429.1, on the reverse strand, counting down.
TCTTACAATGTATGGGCCRATGATCCTTTATAACTCAATAATTAATAGCATGGTTAAATAATTTCTTTTATACTTAGTCCTTTACACCACTTTCAAATATAAATAACATAAATACCCTTATGCTTTTGTTGTCCACGACCTTGATCCTTGATGTAATATATAGTGCATTGATATCTCTCTTTAATACATATTTCTTTGCTTAATGTTTACGAAGGAAATGCCTTATTTAATTTCCGCTTTTAATATTTTTTTCCTAAAAGTCACTTGCTTTGATTCACGACCCTTTGACATACCTATAATTTCAATCGCTTGGTAATTTCGATATCACCATGAATTGAGTAATGTTCCTAATTACCCACGGATTTAATATTCCATCCATCCCTGTTATCAACGACTTCCAGCTATCATAGATATGCTTTCTTCCAATCAACATGAAGCAACAGTGGCAATTGTGGAGAAAACTCGATCCGGACATATTTGACCCACATGATTCTCATGAATAGCCAAATGAAACGATGTGATTTTCATGAGGGAATGAGGAACAAGCATACCCTTCAAACATGTTGTAGTAGCTACGAACAAAGAGACAAACAATTGAATCCTTAACATAGTGCACAAACGATTAATTGAAGCGACAATTCCCCAGACTGTAAGCACCATATGTAGAAGATTGATTTTTTGTTCTCAATGGTGCTTAGATGAATTAGCGACTTCTTCAACAATTTCTTAATGGATTACTGGTCGAAAAAATTTATGGACTATAGAGATATAAATGCTGGTAGCAAGTCTGGTGGATTAGCTCGAGTGGTTGAGTGCTATGTGTTAATGTTTTATGCCATTATTATAGTTCTTTGCATTTCATAAGATAAGAGCATAATAAGAACAAGATCACTGAGAAATACACATCCACAATAGACACAGCATTTATCCTGGGAAACCCTCTAGGGGAAGAAAACCCAGCAAAACTTCCTTATCATAAATAGCTTATCAAATGT
>JASDQU010030428.1:13867-25643 GCA_032191745.1 Picea mariana | reverse complement strand
TCATTTCCCATTCGACAATCTGATAGCTCATTGCTGCCCTCCTGGCAGTCTACGAGATCTCTGCTTGATCTCTTCTCCTCATCACTAAGGGTCTCTCCAACTTCTGGTTCACAAATACAAACCACTTCCTCTGTGTCATTGAGGGTTTCAATTTCCCTCAGCCACCTCCTCAACACATGTTTCCACCTTCTTTCCAACAACTTTTGAACATGCCATCTTTCTCTTTGTTTCATGGGCCACACGTACCTCCAATGTACCTAGGACTGCTGCTACATCTTCAGAGCTAGACTGTCGAGCTCCACTATGATTTCCTCAAGCTCTTTATCCATTTTTTCTTTTCTTTTATGATGGAGTTCCTTGCCTTGACCACGCTTATGGCCTTCAGTAGCCATCTTCACCTTTTCTCTGCTGTCCACTCTATAACTGAGAGGGTCTCCAGATTTTTCTACATCCCACTTGGATATCTACTTGACTGTTTCACACTTGCAAGAAATCACACACATAGCATTAATACCATGCCTCCTCCTCCACCTGTTGTCTACAAGAGAACTTAAACCTATGATACTACTTGATGTTGTCAGACTACCTCCTCTTTCCTTTGCCTTCTTTCTGTAAGAAAATTTCCACTCTGATACCACTTGATGGTATCAGACTATCTCTTTTCACCTTCTCACCTTTTCCTGCTATTTGCAAGCAAATAAACGCTTTGATACCACTTGATGGTATCAAACCATCTCTTTTCACCTTCTCACCTTTTCCTATTGTCTGCAAGAAAATAAACACTCTGATACCACTTGATGCAACCCCCCCTTCTCTCCTCAAGGTTCTGTGACCTCTCAGTCAAGGATCGTTCAAAACACCGAGTCATATTGACTCTTTGGGCCCCTGTTGGAACCCAAAAATACTTTACACAGACCCCCTATCTCCCTAGGCGCAGGTTCTATGTAAATCGTGGGCCCTTTTCTTGGCGCTCTTTGGCAATTTTAAACTAGTGGGTGCTAGCTCCTCCCACTAGGCCCTTTCTCCCTTGCGACCTCGGGCTGTGACCTGGGGCTTACCACTGAAAGGTCCTTCGGACTTCATCCTTTGGTCATTTTGACAACAGTTGCAACCTTTTCCCCTGAACTCCAAATTGCGAACACAACTAGTGCGAGGATCAACAGTCTCCGCCCCTCACTTAGATCAACGACCCATAGTGACTTCGGCTTCTGGGGTTTGGTCTTTCCAACTACGCTTTCCTCCAAAGTCTGTGGATCTCTACCACACATCCTCTCTGGATCCAAGGGTCCATATCTCTTTGTCAATTTCGTCTTCGATGCTTTTAGATGCACCTGACCACTTTTCCCCTGAAGTGTCTCTCATCTGAACCCTTCTCCTTGCTGACACTTGTCCTCAGGATGGATGACCCAGATCTGCCAAGAAACGGACATCTGATATTTTCTCAAGGGTCTCGGTCCTTCGATGATTCTGCACTCCTCCCTAATTTTATTCCTTTCAAACAACAAAGTAGTAAAAGGCCTAATCCAATGCCACGTGTTCCAACAATCAACGATGGGAATGTGCCTTTTAACGACACGCATCCCCCTCTCGGATCAACAAACACAATTGCTTCGGTTCCCATCTCTTTAGGAGTTCTTTGCCCAGACTTACCTTTGTCCTTCCGGATGCACGATCTGATGCCACATGCCTCCTAGCGATCAACGACCAAGATCTGAATCGAAACCTCAGGCTTCAGGAGTTCTGCACACTCCACCCTTGCTTTTCCCTGAAGTGCTCTTCTTCTGAAGTGTGCAAATCTCTGCCACGTACCCCTTTCCAGATCCAACGGTCTGGATTTACTTCTGTCTTCACGACTTTGCGAAGTTTTTTTTTTGCCCCACACCAATAACTACAAATATCTTCCTCCTGAACCTTATGATCTTTCACCACCTATCTTCCTCTGGACAATGGACGGTTCTGAATGGATTTGAAACTTCATGACATCGACTATCCTTCTCTCTTGTGTACTTTAACAGAGGTTAAGTCCTGTTCACTTTACCTGGATCCAACGATTTTTGGTCCTTCGCGCCCAGATCTGACGACTAGGATCTAACTCTTCCTCTACACTCCTTTGAGGTGTTTAGACGTGGTATTCAACGGTCCATATCTATTTCCTTCCAGCTGATCTGACAGCTGCTGTAGCTTCTCCACTCGAGATTTTGCTTTCTCCCAAATTGGAAGAACTTTCAAGTGTCAAAGGCTGCGACCTTTAAGATTTCTCCTACAAGCTCGACTGCTGGGTCTCTACTTCGATTTTCCTCCCGAGCTTTGGGAGTTGGAACAAGTCTGTCAGCGCAGACCTTGGGATATCCCTTATAATATTTGTGCATCACTTCGATGAAGTGTGAGTGAACACGTGCGCTTCTCACACAGTCTAGGAGTTAGACTGTCTCTGCCTTCTGCACTCCTTGCATAGGCCTTTCTGTGCAAACTTGCACTAATTTTCCCTGAGTCTTACAATTTCTCGGACTACCAAAGGACTCGATCCTTTTGCTTCCTCCAAAGGAATTCTTGCACCCTCATGGCACTTAATCGATCGTCCTCTTGAGCTTCTCTATGGTTCAAACTTTTAAGGATCTGGGTCTTTTGTTTCTCTCTCTCTGTTGAGATTTTGTGCACAAAGGCACTATCCCCCCTAAGCTTTGAATTGGCTCAATTCTTTAAGGGTCTCGACCCTTGTTTTCTCCTTCAAAGGAAGTCTTGTGCCCTCCTAGCACCTTATACCCTCGTCCTCCAGAGCTTCTAAACTTGAATTAAGTTTACACCTATGCACACTCCCTGTGATCGAATGAGCCTTCAGATGACTTCACACTTTCAACACTTTGTTTAAGTGTTGGCTTGGTGCACTCCTTGCAAAGGTCTTCCTCCTGCTTCCTGAAAAAATTGAGGTTCACCGATGCATCTCCTGCATCTACTCAATCCACACTTGGAGATATCTCTTACAGAGTGTTCAACAAATTTGCTTCCTTCAACTTCCCCAACACTTCAGAATGTGTTGGTTCTATGCACTCCGTGCACTCACTCAAAGTAATCCTTGTTGAGCCCTTCCTTCAGAGTGTTCAACAACTCTGAAGTATCTCTCCTTCAACAGATTTTCAAAGTGTTCAGTAACTCTGGGTTGTCTTATCCTTGACACTTCTCTCTTCCTCTGAACTCGAAACAATGTTCTCCTTGTGCACACTTGTACCTTCTTAATGCCCACCTGGTAGAGCTCTTAGATTATTTAACAACTCTGTCTGTGCTTTCTCCTGCACAGACTTTCCCTCCAAGGTGTTCAGTAAACTTGAGGCTCCACTCTGAATATGTGAACTGTTCTAGTATTCCCTCATGGCATGTTCTCCTTTGAACTCGAATCATAGTTCAGATACACACTCCTTGCGTTGGCTCACAGAGTCTCTAATACCTCGTTGTATACTCCTTGTACAGCCTAAAGAAACCAGAACAAATCCACAACTCTCAAACAGATAATGAAGTCTATCTTATCCCTACAGATGAAACCTATCACATACATCTACAACATACAAAGGCATGAATCGACTATTCTAGCCTTACATTATTTAATTGCATTAAATATTACATTTAAAATTTAAAATTGAGGGAAAATGAGAGGGTTGGTGCCTCTCCCCTCCTTGAATGCGCGCTGATGTGCTGAATAGTTGGTGCTTTGCTGAGGTGGAGCGATGCTCTTGGATCAAAAGTTAAAATGTTTAATCAAAGAATTCTGCAGTGAAATAATATAAGATCAAGACATTTCATTCATGCTAGACATACCTGTATATATTTGAGTTCATGACTATGTAATGTACGTACTCGAGTTAATGCTATTAAAAAAATATTTATACAGACATACAGTAATCTGTAGGATGCGTGGCATCGATACTTCAATGAATGGCAGGTAGAAAATGTAATGCATGTGTTTAACCAAGCTACAATAGGTTTTGTACTTGAAGGTTCGTCATGTTCAAACTCCACTAGAATGGTGAAACTAAACAAAGTTACCAACTTAACGATAACTGTGACCTCAAAACAAGAACTCTAGCCCCTAAAACCCATATTGTTTCATTAAAAAACATGAAAATTAATCCCCAAATCAAAAGTGGTGCTACCGGTAGCACCATTTTTTCTAATCAGGTCAAAATTACAACATTTTTCAAGCATGACCTTCAAAAATCATATAGTTTCTCAGAAAAACCTTCAAATCAACACCTAAATGAGAAATATATGTTACCTAAAGAATTTTTTTTTTCTTTCTTTCTAAATGTTAAAATTTTAGATCAATTGAAATCTTATTCTTAATAGTTGGTATCATGAAAACCAAAACCTAAAAATCAACCATCAAATTGAAAAGTATTGCTACCAGTAGCACCCATGCTAAAATTGGAGTATTAAAATGGCACATTTTTTTAAAGTGGTAAAAGAAATCATCACTACTATAAAAAAAATCATAAAATCAACCCTTAAATGTTTACTTTTAAAATCTTAGTTTATCACTCCAAGTACAAGATAATACATAATTCCATTAAAATATCACCTGATACTTAAAAAATTCAACATCACTTCCAAATATTTTTTTACTTTTAATTAAAAATGTAAATACAAATTACATTGAATGAAACATAAATTATTTCTTAAAAGTGTTGTTACATTCAACTTGCGAAATTACTGTGCAATTGTGCCTCCTCCATTCAGGTTGCGAAATTACTACACATTTCTTCTTGTTAAGAATTTGGGCATTTCAATGCTGCAATATTCTTAAGATCGAAGAATAACTCCGCAGGAGTAAAAAAAATAATTATGTATCCTATTGGCACAATTATTTGAGACCTATCTTGTTGGATTCTTCTCTTCACCCTTATCGCAGTCATACCTATCATTTTTCAACAATGTTTTTTCCTATGGACCCGACCCACTTCCAACACCTTTATTTGGGCCTTACCCCATTGGATTCCCATCATCGCCCTGATCGTTGTGATAAAATTCAGCCATAACCCATTTTATGTATGGTCCCACCCGCCCCTTTTCATTTTCCGTCTTCATCATGGCCCACACCCATAGCCAAGAATTGGAAGTTTGCTTCAATACCTTGTCTTCTAATTTCACAGAGACCCAACAAGAAGTGAGGAAGTTTAGTGCCAATTTTTCCACCATCAATAAAACAATGCATTCCTCCATCAATGCCAAAATGGAAACCATCAAACATAACCTCTCTACCCAACTTGCATCCTTCACTACCCAGATTGAATACTTCACTACAATGATCTACGCCAAGATGAATATCCCTGCATATATTCCCTCCTTTGACCCACCTTTGCACTCCAAAGGTGAAACTTCCTCTAATTCCCAGACTTTTCACCCCATCACTTTTAGCGTGACCTACTCCTTCCACGTGTGGATGTGAAAAAATTTGATGTCTCAAATCCCACTGGATCGGTAACTCAAATGGAACATTATTTCTCTTTGTATGGAATTAAAGATGAACTGTCCAAACTATAGTATGGTGTTCTCCATCTAGATCAAGAACGTTGGCAATGGTGGAAATGGAGAAAAAATTCTCGCCAAGGATATGTGCTAATTTGTGGTAGATCTTTATGAATGATTTGACACTGACACCAACCATTTAGGTCATTTGACAAGGTTGAAACAATCCGGAACAGTGGAAGACTTTATAGCCACTTTTGAGTGATTGGATTTCCGTACAGAGGGTATGTTTGATGTTTTTTTCCGAGAATGTTTTATCAATGGCGTCAATGATGAGATTCGTTCCCATGTCCTCATGGATCGACCTCAGAGTTGGGTGGAAGATACTAAAATAGATAAGGAAGCACAACAGGTTCTCTCTTCTCAAACCCAAAAACCTCCCTTTATTCTTCGCCCTAAACCAATCACTCCCACTCCTCCTTCTACTCAATTAAAGATCTCGAAACTGACCAGGGAAGAAATGGTTGAACGCCAACTCAAATGCCTTTTTCATACTTGTGATGACAAATATTTTCCTGGGCACAAGTGTAAGCAATTTTTTTTTTTATGGCCATCTCCGAGTATGTTTCGGAAGATGATGTTGAGCCCCCCCCTGTGGTTGGGTCACCTAAACCAACTGCCATGACCCCACCCTTTGACCCTCTCAAATTTGAACCGGTCATTTCCTTGAATGCTCTCACTAGGTTCTCTACTCCCCAAAATCTCAAGCTAATTAGTTACATTAAGCATCAGAAGGTCATCATTCTTGTTGAAAGTGGAAGCACCCATAATTTTATTCATTTTCGCATTTCCCAAGAAACTAATTTCTATATCTGTGTCGTCAATAATTTTCAAATCCTGATTGCTAATGGTGGGTCCATGAAATGTGGGGGGTGTTGTGAAAATGTGTGTCTCCAAATTGGTCAGTACCACATGAAATATCATATGTTTGCTATCGACATGGGTGGTTGTGACATTGTGTTGGGTGCAGAATGGCTAAGGACTCTAGGTCCCATTCTCATGGATTTTAAGGAATTAACCATGCAATTCAACCAGGAGGGCCAACAATATAAGTTCCAATCCATCACCGTCGGTTCCCTGGAGATCATCAGTTCTCATCGCATGGAAAAGATCCTCAGAAAAGGTCATTTTAACATTATTTCACAACTCCATGCCATTCAAGCCACTAAGACACCCTCTGTGCCGAAGTACCTTCAATCCATCCTTTCCAAACATCAAGTTCTTTTTTCCAATCCCCAGGGACTTCCTCCTTCCCGTGGTGTTCATGATCATTCCATTCCCCTTGTCCCCAGAAGCCTTCCTCCCAATGTTTGTCCCTATCATCATCCATTTTCCCAGAAAAATGAAATTGAGAAAATTGTTCAAGAATTTTTCACTACAGGTGTTTTCCGTCCAAGTACAAGACCCTACTCTTCTCCTGTGGTCATGTTCCTTCAGAAAGAAATCTCTTGGCGCATGTTTCTTGACTTCCGCGCCCTCAAAAAACTCACCATGAAAGACAAATTTGTCATTCTTGTCATTAATGACCTCTTGGATGAATTGAGTGGTGCTAGTTCTTTACTAAACTTGATCTTCATTTTGGCTACGACCAGATATGTATGAACGAGGCAGACATTCCTAAGACTTCATTTCGAACTCATGAGGGACACTATGAGTTTTTGTTCATGCCCTTTGGCTTGTGTAATGCTCCCTCCACTTTCCAAAGCTTCATGAATCATGTCTTCCGTCGTTTTCTCCATCATTTTGTCTTCTTTTTCTTTGAGGATATTGTCATCTATAGTAAAACCTAGACAACCCATCTTTCTCATGTGGATCGAGTTTCGCACCAAATTTTCCTCAAAATGCTCATTGATCCAAGGAAAACTCGATCATCTATAGTGTTCATTGATCATCTTTCCAAGTATGCTCATTTTGCTTCTCTTCAACACCCATTTACAACCTCCATTGTGGCTCAACTTTTCATGGATCAGGTCTTCAAGCTTCATGGCATGCCCCATTCTATTGTTTCTGATCGAGAACCCACTTTTACTAGCAATTTTGGCCATAATTGTTCAGGCTACAGGGCACCCAATTGCATCTCAACACCGCTTATCATCCCCATGATGATGGTCAAACTGAAGTTGTCAACAAGTGTTTGGAAACATATTTGAGGTGTTTTGCACCGGAAAGGAAAAATCAATGGGCTCTTGGTTACCACTACCTGAATGGTGGTACAACATTTCTTACCATACAACTACCTGCATGACTCCTTCTGAAGCAAAATATGGACAAAATCCACCTTCTGTTCTCTCATACCTACCAGATGTCACGAAGGTATAGGCGGTTGACCAAACACTTACAATTTGAGAGGTTATTCTATGAAGCCTCAAAGATAATTTGGTAATGGCCCAGAATCACATGAAGCAACATGAAGATCAAGGTTTCTCTGAACGTCAATTTTCTGAAGGAGACCAGGTGTTTCTTCGACTGCAACCTTATAAGTAAAATTCCCTCAAGGATGACCATTTTCAGAAACTGACACCCAAATTTTATGGTCCTTATACCGTTTTCAAGCGTGTGGGATAGGTGGCCTATCAGTTAGATTTGCCCAGTCATTCTAAGCTTCATATTGTTTTTCATGTCTCCTTCTTAAATAAGGTTATTGGAACTAAGTTCCAAACTCAAACCAACCTTCCCGAGTTGGATGAAGAAGGATCCATCTAGTTGCAACCATAAGCAGTTTTGGACTAGCGTGAGCGTCATCTGCATCAATGCACCATCAAGGAAGTGTTAGTCTAGTGGAAAGATACAACTCCAACAAATGCCACTTGGGAACCAACTACCATTCTACAACAATATCCTCATCTTAATCCTTGAGGACAAGGTTGTTTTTAAGGGGGAGGACATGTTAGGGACCTAACCTCCCTAACCTATCACATAGGTAGAATAATATATTTCCATGTAATAAAGGCCAATATTAATAAGGCCTAGCAATAAGGAAGAATAAGTCAAATGTAAGAAGACCTAATAGAAGCTTCTGCTTCTAGAATAATCTTCCTCTAGATTGTTCTTTCAGATAGACATATTTAGTATAAATAGGAGTAGAGGGTATGATAAGTTTTGTATTAGATATTATTGTAATAGAGCTCTTCTATGCTAGAGGTTGCCCCCTCGAAGAGGCAATTGAACATCTCTATCATTAATCAAAGTGTTATTTCTGATGTTATTCTGGTATTATTCTAGTATTGTTCTGGTTATATCATTGTTGTTCTACCATTTCTAGCTAAAATATTTATGTTCTATATACTATTTTATATCTAGAACACTACATGGATACTAAGATTTCCTCATTAAAAGTGGTAGCTATAAATGAAGTCCCTCTAAGAGGAACAAAAAGACTTCGCAAATATCCTACCTTAATATCCTACCTTTAATTCTAATAAAGAATGAGCTCCCTCTCCAAATGCTGAAATCTAAACTCGTGATTTACACTTACCTTTCGTGAGGGGAATGGCATGAAGATAAAATAAATAAAAGAAAAAAAAAATGTAAAATGAATAATATTTTTCAAAGAGAGATAAACTATATGTTATATGTAGATTAATTATACAATATTATTCTTATAAGTGAGCATTATATTATGGACAATCTTCAACTTTGTCCTCAATATTCTTGTACTTAGTTTTACATGAAAAAATATGTTTTAATTTTTTTTTTTTTATCTATAATTTTTCTTAATAATTTGATACCATAATTTTATTTTCATAGTATAACTTTTATAATTGATAGTTTTTAAATTTGCTTTATACTTTTTCAAAATCACATTTTTTAACTTTAATTTTACCCACATATATTTACTTTTTGTTGTAAATTTTCATAATAATTTAATATAGTAATTTTATTTTCATATTTATTTTTTTTGTAAATTTTCATAATAATTTAATATAGTAATTTTATTTTCATACTGTAACTTTTGTAATTAACCATTTTCACATTTACTTAATATTTTTGTGACTTTTTGTGAGTTTTGTAATTAACAATTTTCACATTTACTTACATTTTTCAATATCACATTTGATGACTTTAATATAAACTTTCTTTCAGTACCAAACTAGATACTTAGATGCTTAAAAAAGACCTATAAAGATGATCAAGTTAGGAGATACGAACCTTTTTCTAAATAAAAGTGACATTGAGATCGTCTTTTGGACTTTGAATTGGCTAACAGTTTTAAGCCAATTAGGACACACTTGCCCTTTCATAAGAGCGACATGATACCCAAAAATGACTCACCACTCTAAGATAAAGAGGAACGTGATTTTCACTATATACAATGATACTCCGGACTCGTGGAGTCAAAGTACTATCTATTAACAAAGGGGTTGAACAACATTGCCCCTTTTAACATTTACATGGTTAAAATATGTAAAATTATAAAGTTTTAAAGTGGTAAATGTTAAAATATATAAAATTATAAAGTTTTAAAGTTGAATATTTTGATTGAGAGTAGTTGAAAGTTGGGGTGGGAAACTATTCATTAAAATATATTTGAGAGTATTTGAGGGTGGAGAACTATTCAATAAAACATAATATATTTTATATTAGTGGAATGGGCTAAACTATTGAGGGTGTTGGTGGGAGGGAATTATTGAATAAAACATATTGTGTTTTACTGAATATTTTTCCTATCCCAGTAATATGTTTTATCCAATAGTTCCTTCCACCTTATCTTCATTCCTCATTTTACTCTCACAATGAGTGAGGGTCCTGGTGGGAAAATTATTGGCTCCACTCTCATAATGGCAATAGAGGAATTATTGAGTAAAACATATTGTGTTTTAGTGAATAGTTACCCCCCACCACACTCTCATATGAATGAGAGTTGAGTGGGGTAGGGTAGGGTAGAGGGAACTATTTAATAAAACATATTATCATATGAGAGTGAGTAGAATATGTTTTACTTGATAGTTCCCCATCCCACTATTATGTTTTACTTAATATTTCCCCACCCTCATTATGTTTTAGTCAATATTTTCTCTCACCCCTCCTTACTTTCACATGTTTTGATTTATATATATTTTTTAAATTTAAAATTTGATAATAAATTATTAAAATAATAGATTTTAATGATTGAAATTACAGAATAAAATATATAATATTGAATAAAATGAATTCATTTTTAAATATATATATAAACCCAATTAAAAAATTACAATTTAATATGAAACCCAATTAAAAATTAAAACCTTCATTTAGGTCCTCAAAATGGCCCCGGAAGTTAAAATCTGCTAAAAATAGTAAATTGCCAAAATTGTCAGAAAACTATTTTGAGGTAGTCGGAAAAGGTGTGTGGCCACTGATATCCACTTGGATCAATCCTCCCTCCTTAGGAAACACTGGTCTCCATTGCGTTGAGTTCTTGGGGGAGAGGGAAAAGCGTTTTTTCCTTGCCTTGCTGGAGACGTCGTGCTGCTGCTCAGTTTGTGGAAGTTTGTCACGAACCTGTTGAGGCTGAGGTTGTTCAACAAGTCAAGATACATGAGAGGACAGTGTGCAGAAGGAATATTTGCGCTTTGCTACAGCCTTGTCGACCTGCTTCTGTTGGATAGAAGGTGCTTGGGGCAAGGCTGTAGTGGTTGCAGTGTCCTTCTGTTCTCCTTTTGAACAGATTGTGAAGAAGCTAAATTTTGCAGTATGAGATACTACCTTGCGGCACTTTTTAGGTGGAACAGTAGTTGGAACTACCTTTGGTATTCTATAGAGATGGCCCCTTAGAGAAACAATGACACTGCAGGGTTGAGACTCATAAACAACATGGCGCTTCCACATATATGGTTGGCCCAAGAGAACAACACAGACATCCAGTGGGGCAACATCACATAATACCTCATCCTTGAAGGGTTGGATGTCGTATGACAATCGACATCGCTGACTGACACGGAGATCTCGTCCTTGGCGAATCCACCCGATGTTGTATGGTTGTGGGTGTGGTGTTGTCGACAATCCCAACTGTTTGATGACCTCTGTTGAGATGAGGTTCTTATGGATTCCACTATCAACAATAAAATGCAGTGGGGTCCCCTTCACCCACATCCGTGTATGAAAAAGGCACTCCCCCTTTTCAGGATATGTTGGTTCTTCTAGTTGAATTGTTGCGGTCGCAAAAATAGTAGTGGGGTCTGTGTCAATGATTTGTCCTTTACCAGTATTTTCATAATCAGATTGTGAATCAGGGTTTGTCTCCTTGTCTTTTATCTCAGCCACCAATGACTGTTTTGAG
>JASDQU010030425.1:27544-37738 GCA_032191745.1 Picea mariana | reverse complement strand
ATGTACTTTACCCAGGTTGCTACAGAGTTTCTCTTGAATATTGACACATATACTGTCACATATATCCACTTTGTATTGGTCCATGGATATGTCTTTTCGTCTCATAGATATGATGTGTATTTTTCATGGCTATGATTAGTTCATGTCATGGGAGTATAGATCCACATTGTATCTTTGGTGGCTTCACCTTTTTTTAATAAAATTATGGATCTGCAGTGTATCTTATGGCGGCCATATCTTGAAAGTATTTATCACCCAAGCATACATATGCATGCCTTGGGTTTGAAACATATCATAATATTTGTTTGATGGTTTTGTGCATCTTCTATTAGGTTCTCCGAGTCCATACCCTTGCTCGAAAAAGTATACAAAGTACTTCAGTCATCAGTTTCTATATTCTAACTTCGCACTTTGGGGGGCAATCTGTTACACATCAAAATTACTCACTTCAATGATGACCTATTGTCATCAATTACAGGTCTCGCATTTTGGCTGCAAGTGTCGCAAGTGTCGCAAACATCATACTACCATCTTGCCTATGTCATGCCTCTAATGACACCACAGGAACACTTAAGACACCCTCTGAGACTGGTTAAAAGAAGGATAAATAATTTGACAAAGAGTACAAAGCCTTTTCCTTGAGAAAGACTGCTTAAAAATGAATTTTGAAGGGCAACGCTCCCTTACCCACTAGAAGGGAGCACAATGCTCCCCCTTAACTATGAAATCAGTTGGATTTGAATCTGTGGTCAAGGATGGATCATAGGGAGGATCCACAACTGATGGAGAAATATCCTCAACCTATCCCAAGAATATCTAAGGTGGTTAGGCCTCTCCAAGATTATATAAGGAGGCCTTCTCATGGTGAAGGAGATGGAGAAATTGAGAAATACTTAACTTATGATCTCATAAGGAGGGGAGACATTGAAGGCATCAAACTTATGATCTCATAAGGGAGATAATCAGTGAAGCATAGTCATTTTGTTTGTGCATAATTTGAGCAAGGGGTTGGACAAGGAGAGCTTGGTGAAGCTGTTGCATCTGTATCTACAGTTGTAAGAACTTTTCTTTGTTTTCATTAATACATGTTCTTGGCCTGTTTCCTTCAAGATCATGTATACCTACATGAACTTGTATTTAATGGATAGATCTAGTTTCAAACTAATCATAGTAGAATAGGAAGCATGCTTTGTATTTGATTGGATTGCAGGGCTCGTTGAAGAACTTGAGGATCAAAGTTCAACTTGGACTAGGTGAGGACAAACATCGTAAAAAGGTACATCTTCTTCCTCTTCTCTATAGATTATCTTATATAGGTTTAAGGGATGTCAATGAACAAAGTTAACACCTTTCTATCTTGATCTTAGAGATTTAGGGTCAGAGAGTGAATCCACCTGTCCGCAGGGGGATTTTCTTGTAACAGTTATGATGGGTGAACTTAGGTGTTTTTTCATGGACGAGATAGATTCAAACATTTTTTGATTAATTGGGTTGGTTGTCAATGATGTCAACCCTTGAAGAAAGTCTGGTAGTGAATTCTGATAGCACAAAGGTTTGGGTAATGGACCCAAATTTGTTTGATGTATAATGGTATGAGTTTTGATATATTTGTAGGTAAGACTATTCTATATGGATAGTACATGTCATGCCATTTCCGGTGGTATGTTGAATGCCACATAACTCCTCACAATTTGAGATTTATGGCCTTATGAAGTTGAAGGACCCTCATATGATTGGCTTGAAACCCCAAAAGGTCAAAGAAGTCAAAGTGCTTGCAACAAAGAAATTATTTAAATAATAAAGTGAAATGATAAAGTCAAAGAGGATCATTTAAATAATAAAGTGAAGTGACAAAGTCAAAGAGGATTATTTAAATAATAAAGTGAAGTGACAAAATCAAAGAGGGTTATTTAAATAAAAAAGTGAAGTAACAAAGTCAAGGAGGATTATTTGAATAATAAAGTAAATGGATAACTTTCTAATTATGGAAAGTGGTTATAAGAAGGTTAACCCTAAAATGGGGAAAATGGGTTAAGTGGTCAAGTGGCTATTGGATACATGGACAAGTGACAATTTGGGCAAAGTTAGACATAGGTGACTATGTGGATAAAGTGGCTATGTAGACAAAGTGGCCTAGAAGATGCATCTAAGGAAGCTACTTGGAGAGTATAAATAATAGGAAAGGCTCTCTCATTTTAATCACACTTGAGAATATTGAATATCTACAGGTGACTGAGGTAACCAAAGGATATCTAACTTGAATTTCAGAGGGAAGGTGAAGTAAAGAAGGCCGAAATTCAAGGGAGGATAAATTATTTTGATGATGTTTTCAAAGGTATGTTATTTATAGGTCATCTCACCATTTTCACAATAATGTTTTTTCCAGAATGATTCAGACCATGAAATTGGGAGGCCATTGCAAAAAAAAACAAGTAGCTGTGGTACCAATTTGAGCTTGTGGGTCGTTGTATTTTTGGATTTACACTCCGTGGAAAATAGGGTTTGTGGCTAGTCCCAAAACTAGTCTAAAATAGGTGTTTTGGGTAAAAACATCATAACTTATTCATAACAGATCCAAATTTAATAAGACCAAATGTGTTGGTTAGAGTACAGTCTATAGTATTCAGTGTAAAATTTTCATATCCATACAAGAAACATTTCATGCGGGGCACACTCTACAATTTCTCTCTCTAGAATAAGCCATAAATCAACAAGGTATTCCATTTTTTCTATAACTCTTTTTCTGAGAGGTTCCAAGTAGTGACACCTAGAGGAATTGCATAAAACACATTGAAGAAAATTGTGTACTATTTTCAGATATTTATTCATTACAGGTACATAGTTATGATTATTTCAAGTTAGGGTTGTTGACTAATCCAAAACTAGTCATGTGAGACTAAAGTAAAGTTTGGTGAAAATGCTAGTCTCTTGTTGTTAAAGTTAAGGGAGGTTTTCAGGTTGAGATACAGGTTGGTGCATAGTTGATGTACTTGTTTATGGTACAAGTTGATTACATGTTTTTTGGTATAGGTTGGTGGATGGTTCATGCACTTGTTTATGGTACATGTTGATTACAGGTTGAGGTACAGGTTGATGCATGATTGATACATGGTTTAGGGTATTGTTATAGGTTGTTTGGTGCAGGTTTATTGGTACATGTTTACAGCAGTATATCTCACAGTGATAGTGTGGCAGTTGTTCCATCATTATACTTATACGTCAGGGAAGTTGGACGGGGTAAGGAAAGGTGGTTGTAGATACCTTTGGATTGTAGCCGGAGAACATAGGGGGTTGTAGCCTCCTTCTGGTTGTAGCCAGATAATTGGGGAGTTGGAGCTTCCCTCAGGTTGTAGCCTGAGAAACTAGGGGGTTGGAGCCTCCTTCCAGTTGTAGCTGGAAAACTTAGGAAGTTNTGTAGAGTAAATAAACAATGAACAAATGAACAATCATACACATACACAATACACCAGTGTATGTGTATGATTGTTCATTTGTTCATTGTTTATTTACTCTACAAATATTGGATGATAATGCTACATTTATATAACACTTGCATTATATGGTTAAAAATGATTTCATTTCTCTATTACCGATTCACCCCCCCTCTCAATAATCCAACAGTTAGCTCTGAGAGGGAGATACAGTGATGGTTGCAAGCGGCAACAACTTAGATGGTCTTTGGTTTGAGACATGGAACAAAGAAATTATACGAGGATTTGTGGGCTATCAAAACTCCATGGTGTGGAAAGTTGGGAGTTCTGGTGGATTGGCAAAGAGCCTGAATCACAACAGTATCTTGTGTGGAAAATTTCCAACCCTGTAGATGGAATTCCGATGAATTTTCATGGCGAGTTACAATGGGTGTTGTTGAAGGAAAATCTCCCTACAGACAGGTAGATATCCTCAAAGAGCTAGACTCTTAACTCTAAGACAGAAAGTGCTTATCATGGTCACTGACTTCCTTTTAGGTCTATACAAACTAATGCATGAAGAGGAAGGAGGAAAGACATACCTTTTACCGGTGTTTGTTCCTACATGCTCCAAGTTGAACTCCAATCTTGAGCTCCTCAATAAGCCCTATATACAAACAAAGTACAACCACTTCCTATTCTATCGAGATTAGTTTGAAGCAGACCTATCTACTTAGAGACAAATTCATGTAATTTCAAACACAGATTAGAAAGAAAAAGGCCAATCATATTACATTAATGAGGACAAAACATTACTTACAGCCATAGATGGAATGTAGCAGTTTCGTCAAGTTCTCCTTGCCTAACCCTTGCTCAAAAGTTCCATGATTGGAATGAAAATAGCTTTGCTGATTAGCCTCCACTTCACTGTGTGTTTCCTATGAGATCATATGTTTCATGCTTCTAATCCTTCTCCAAATATCACTTATGAGATCATAAGTTTGGTATCATTCTTCATCTAGCTCCCCTTTTCACCATGAGAAATCTTTCTTATATAGCCTTGGAGAGGCTCAACCACTTGAGATATATTTAGGGTTATTTGAGGATTTTCCTCCTTGAGTTAGGGATCTTCCCTAAGATCATGGATTGAATAGGGATTTGAATCCAAATACCTTCCAAGATTAAAATTTTCCTTCCCCCATTCATCTCAACAAACCAACTGCTGCCCAGAATAGGCAGCGCTCCTTCAAAAGGGCCATCCGAGTGTTATAGTGCTCCCCAGTAGGCTTTAGGGGGGTGCCAGCACTCCCAAAAGTAGTAGCACTCCTCCAAAAGGGTAGAGGTAGTGTTATAACGCTCCCATATAGTGTATAGGGGGGCGCTATCACTCTTTAGAGAGGTATAGGGGAGCGCTCTCCTCCAAAAACTCAGTTTTTGTGATTCTTTCAGATGGCAAGAGGTTCATAAGCCTAGTTAACCATTCCTCCTCTTCCAAATCAAATGTTTGAGGTGTTTCAAGTGTCTTTTTGATGTCATTATAAGTATGACATAAGCATCATGGTAGTATGCTTTTCTTGACACTTGTGACACTTGTGAGCAAAATGTGACACTTGCAACACTATCGAAGTGAGTAATTTTGGTGTGTAACAGATTGCCCCCCAAAGTATGAAGTTAGAAGATGAGAACTGATAACTGAAATGATTTGTAGACTTTCAAGCAAGGGAATAGATGCAAAGAACCTGATAGAATATGCACACAAACATCCAACAAATATTATGACATGTTTCAAACCCAAGAAAGGCATACCTATGCTTGGGTGATACAGACTTGCAAGATATGGCCACCATAAAATACACTGCGGATCCATAATTGTATTGATGAAAAGTATATCCACTGAAAATACATTGTGGATCTATACTCCCATGACCTGAACTGATCGTAGCCACGAAGAATACACAGTGGATCTATGAGATGAAAAGACATAGCCACAGCCAATACAAAGTGGATCTATGTAACAGTGTATGTGTCATTGTTCAAAAGAAATTCCATTACAACCTGGGTAAAGTACATATCAGAGTGACCACTCAACACAGGGTCTTCTTACCGATCTCGATGTAGTATGTATCTAACCATGTGAATAGATGTCCCGATGTCGAACATGGAAAAAACCACTTGATTATCGGTCAATGATGTAAACTGTTAACAAGCGTGAGGGAAATCACCATTAATGTCAATGATTCCCAAGGTACCCTAGTACATTCCATCGAATGCGAATGGATGAGCTGAAGTTGAACATCCTTGGAATCATCCGATCAGAGGTCAATGATGTAAACCCCCTGTCGAATGTAAGGAGGCCTGCCATTGAGGCATGCAGGTCCCAAAGTACTAACTAGTTTCTAAGTCTAGTCCTTGGATAATGTGTTGAAGTTGACAGGAATAGACTTGTTGAAGGAGGGCCTTGGTGTATCCCCCATCAATGACATGAAATAGACACAGAGATGTAATTGGTAGATCAAATGAACATGGACTGACACGGGTATTGAGACAAGATATTTGTGATGGATGACTCTTGAGGTGGATACTTCCCTTGAACACTGAGGCACAACAACAGAAACATGACATGGACCAAAACTTGATGATGCAGTGGATATTGCAAATTACGTCAGGTGACCCAAAGGAGTGACAGAAACTCAAAGGATTGGCTCAGTGTAGAGGTTCAGTAGATTAATATGTGCACAAAGACAAAGTGCCATGTTCAAGGGTGACTCTAAGAGTTACTTGGTAATGTTCTCAAAAACTACTTGGCTTGCTTTCTTCAATTTTTCCCCCCATCCAGATAGACAAGTACCTTTTTTTAATTTAATGAGCTTGAGAAGGATAACACATGCTCGATAAAACTCACCTTCGGTAAGTTCCTCTTCCTTTGTTTAACGAACTAGAAGAAGTAAGGTTTCGGTCCCATATGGTCCTGTCGATGTTTCTTTTAATGAGTCCAAAGACAGAAAACTTGAAGGTTTTTCATGATTATAGAGTCTTGAAAAACACTTAAAAGAGAACTCTCTCAGTTCCTTTTTCATAAAGTAGTCTAATGAGACCGAAAAAGAGATAAACTATCGCTCAACAGACATTTTCTTCAAATACTTTAATGAGCATGAAAAGAACAAGGTCGCTCGACAATCTTTTCATCTTTAGAGAGTCTGAAAAGAACTTAAAGATGACTCCAGTGTTGTCCTTTTTCATAATGTTAGTCTTGCGAGGACGAAAAAGAGATAAATTATCACTTGAAATACACCCTTTCAAACCTTTTAACGAGTGGGAAAGGAAGCAAGATCACTTGACAATCTTTTCATGTTTAGAGAGTCCGAAAAGAGCTTAAAGGAGACTCCAGGGGGTTCCATTTTCGTGTATCCATACAAGTCCGAAAAAGAGATAAAAGTATACCCGGATGCATTCTCATGTATTTACGAGCATGAGAAAGAACAAATACTAAGCTCGGTATGCCCCCATCTTGACAGCTAGTGGCTTAACTCTAGAAAGATTATCAAAGGCTAGAGACATGCCCTCCAATCTTCAATTCATTCACCAGCTCCGAGGTCGTCACCAATTTCGCTAGTAGATAAGAAAAAGGAGAAGGGTGGATGAAAAGAAGGTTCAAGAGATGTGACTGTTTCATTTTTTAACGAGCTTGACATAGGAAAATAACTATGCTCAGGGCGTCTATTTCATTTTTTAACGATCTTGCCACAGAGAAGAGAAACCATGCTCGTAACTGCTTCTTGATCATGGTTTCCAAGAGAAGAACATTTTGAAAGGATACCATGTCAAGGGACAAAATTCGGTCATGGCTTTTAGGATATCTTCACTAGATGGAAGATAATCACTCGAGAAGGAACACATGTTGAGGGTTGCAATAGGAGTAAGGAGATCAGGCTCCAATAATCTTACCGAAGAAATCACCATGTCCACTACCGGATCCAAATCTTTGGAAGTTGAAATCATGGGAGACGATGAAAAATCAACACCAAGAGGGGAGATAGAGTGTATATCTTCCTGAATTTCTTCACGAGGGGGAAGAAAAGAGGATCGATGACGGTTATTATCTTGAGGTAACCTGTCAATGCGAAAAATTTATGGAATAGATTCATTCGAAGGAAAAGTTGGGAAAATGTAGTTGATCACAGATGACAAGGAACTCAACCATGATTGCATCAAGGAAACATCAGGTGCCAATAGATGTTGGTCATCTGACGGGGGAGAAACGGATTGGATAGAAACGTATGAAGTTTCAGCTGAAATAAGTGGCACAGTGTCCCTTAGTGCAACGAATTCCAATGGACAAGGTACAATCCAAGGGTCAAATGATTCCAAAGATTGATAAGCCACGGTCGAAATCATATCGATGGTGGCAATGTGATGTGTAGTCGGTGGAATTGGTGTAGGGAAGGTACCCATGAGGCTAGAATCTTTCAGTAAGCCAACACCAACACTTTCATATGTGATCTTGTGGTCTCCCAAGAAAGGAATATTATTGGTAGAGGGAATGCAAGCATCAGTCGTGCAGAAATCCAACTGATCAACAGTGACAATTTTGCCCTGATGAGGAAATTGGACACATCAAAAAACTGATGAGGCAATGACAGTCATAGCATAAAACCAACTTCTTCCAAGTAACAAGTTGTAATCGAGGGGAGCATCGACCACCTCGACATCAACAGTAACATTTTTTCCACCCAATTGGATGGGCAGGGACTGTAAAAGGCCATGGGGATGAAAACCTCGCCTGTCGAAGGCACGTAACATCGTTGGGGATTTTTTGAGTACTAGTGATTTTAAACCTTTCCAACACACCAAAGACATGACACAAGTCGAGGCTCCCTCATCCAGAATAGTTCGGTGGATTTGTTGATTGTGAACAACAACATCAACTTGGAAAGAAAGTTGGTGGGAGAGTCAAGATGCATAATTGTCCAGGTTAAACATGATCTGATTGGACGACTCAGAATCAACAACACTAAGAGTGGCCAAGAGCTTTCTACATTGACTGGGGCAGTGTTGTAGAACTTCTAACGCAGACATAGCACACGATGCTTGAGCCAAATCTTCAACAATGTTGTAGTTCTGGGTGGCACGTGAACTAGGATTAAAGGTAGTTTTGTGGATAGTGCTCTTAGGAGGGTGTAAGATAGAGTCTAACACGGGTTTCTCAATCTGAAGTGGTCCAGACGGAGGATTAACCAATGGCAGACTGACGGAGGACAATAATGGATCCATTAAAGTACCAACACCATTGGTGTCTTTTCCTTTGTCAGGGTTACCCAGTGTGTTGTATGTCTTAGAGCAAGTGGTCAAATTGATCCCATTAAACATATAAATATGTGCACTCGATGAGGCCTCATCATTAGGATTGCTAGAACTGCCCCCAGGAGAGGGGGTTTTCCCAACTATGGATTGTTGCTGTGGAAAAGGTTGAGTAAGAACAATGAGTTGTGACTTCCCTTGGAAAATTTTGGCCACTTCATTGCGAAGTGTACAATCTCAATTGTAGTGATCATCACCACAAATGATACACATGAATTTTAGTTTCCATTGTGGTTGCTTTTCGGTAGCAAGTGGTTGAGCTTGATTTTTTGTTTGTTCATTGTTATTTCTTGATTTATTCTTTGTCTTCTTCTTACCTCCGGATTGTTGCAAAGGGGCAGATTGAACTGCATTCACCTCATAGATCTGAGTTTGGGGGGAGGTAGAGGAGGATGTAGTTGATTTGGAAAAATATTGAGTTTTGATGGAACCGATAACACCATCCGCATGAGATGAGGATGATGGCTTAGAAGGATCGATATTAGCTCGAGCAACATTTAGAAGAAAATCATACAAAGTACCAGATTGGGAATAAACCAAATCTAAATATTGAGCTCGAGGAATGGCTTGTTCCTCTGTGACCACACCACCCATAGTGACATCGCGAGCGATCAGGGGTAACAGTGATTTAATAAACCATTCCTCCAATAGTATGTCAGGAATGAATTCCTTGATCATCCTTCGTCGTCGTCTCCACTCATGAATATGGTCAGAGATATGCATGGAGTTAGTTTGACGAAGGGAGGTCAAGAGTTCAGTACCCATCTCATAGCAAATAGGCAGTTGAAAGTGTGTGAGGAAAGACATGGAAAGGGAATTGAAATCATGAAAAGAAGCATGTGGTAGCTCGATATACCACTTTGCTGCTGAACCGGTAAGTGTTCACTGGAAAAGATGCAAACATATAGAATCATCGATGAGGGAGTTTGATGAACACCACAAATGGAAAGTCATCACATGGTTGTTCAGATCTTCGCCAAGGTTTCCGTCAAATTTTGGAATATTAGAAGGAAGTTTAGCTGGAATGACTGGCCAAACCGGTGAATGAGAAATAGGATCATTAGTTAACCAAGACAAGTCTGGGAGATCCAGAGTCGCAAGGAAAGGTAGTTGTCGGTTAATGTGCGAATGATACTGGTGCGGCATAGGAACACTAGTAGGACCATAGATTGGGTTAGGTGGATAGTTGTAACCAGTAGGTCCTCCTACATAGGGTTTTTGCTGGCCAGGATAAGAAGGATTTGATGGTGCATGAGAAACATTGGCATAACCCGGTGGGTTCTGAACATCATAGGCCGAGTGATTTTTTCCCATGAGGAGGATAAAAATGTTTCCCTTGAGAATGGTAAGAAGTAGATCCTGGTGTTACCCATGATTTTGGTTGTCATGATGATGTATTGATGATGGTGTACACAGGCTCTTCATA
>JASDQU010030424.1:0-15960 GCA_032191745.1 Picea mariana | reverse complement strand
TCTGGTGCTTAAATTTCTACTCGATTTTAACAGCATATCGATAAGCAGCACCAAGTGATGAGATGTCCAGAAAATCCATTTCAGTTTGGATGTATCTGTGTAGAGCCCCACGGTATTTCAGAACCAAATTTCATTCGGAGTCTTTGATACCCAGCTTGGTGCGCAAGGTATGGAAGGTATTGGTGAACTTCAGAACTTCTTGGCCCCTTTTTGTGGGTGGGAATCCCTCCTACGGACTTAGCATTTTAAGGGCTCTAATCATGCATGCAGAAAATGACCATTTCAAAGGCCTCTACCCTTTCCTATTTTCCCAACAGAAAACCCCACATTCATGCAATACAAAGGTTTAAATGAGATTCGGTAACTCTACCTTAAGTCCTTTGTTTTATTTTGATCCCTTTGCTTTCACTTGCTCTTTGATTGCAAGCCTCCTCCCAAAGCTGATTTGCATTCACACATGAACAAAGAAAAAGATGCGAACATGCATTTCATATACTAATTGCTCAATTAGTTGTGACAATATCATAAAATAAACATTCAACTTGAACACATGATATGGCGGGACGGGAAAAGTATTCCTTTTTGTATTAATCTTCACAAGAGTAAACTTACAATATGTGGTCGGCACTGCTCCTCGAAACTAGTGCTAGGCTCCTCTTCAACTATCCTCAAACTTCTTTGCTCTATACTTCTCTTTGCACAAGGATGGCTAAATGTTGGGACAACGGGAATGCTCAATTGGGTATAGTCTCTTTACTATGATTTTCCTCCTTTCAAATGGGACCCCTACCCCTTCTTTTATAGGCTAGAAGGAGCTAGGTATTTAGTCGAATGACCGGCCATGCATGGTCGAAAGGTTTAGTTAACTTGCCCAAAGTTGTGTGTTCCATCAGCAACTTTCCTTTTTCCGTGCTTTTGTAGGTACAGGCGAGTTGTAATGGAGCAGGGCGCGTGGGCCTTTATAAAGGGGGTTTATAAGAAGAGTTGTTCAATAGTGTTTTGGAAAAGAAGGAATCTGAGATGGCCTGATGCCAGGTAAGTATGTCTAGTGCAAATTAGGGTTATAACAGATGCCCCCTAATGTGTGAGGTCAGAAGAGCATCTGATGGCCGAAATACATTATCAATCTTTATCAACGTACCATACCGGTGAGCCCAGGGACTAGAATTCGGAAGGTTCCATGTGCAACATAAAAATTGTCTCACCAAGGCGGGCATACCCATGCTCAAGATGAAATAACATCATGGATACCAATCAAATACACTGTAGATCCATGTCATAAAACTATATAAAGTGCAGCCTGTGAGAAATACATAGCAGATCTACATCTCAAAATCAAAAAGATATACATGTAGAGTATCCATCTTCTAGAAGTTGATAAGGCCTGATGGTTGGAGATGAGGTCTTCAGAGCTCGAGCAACATCTTCAAAATCTTCAAAACTTGGGTAGGATTGTACTATGAGTGTACAACTTTACTACCCAGAGGTCCTCGATGGCTCGTCAGTCATGAACTAGAGAATCTTTGATGATCAGATTGAAGGCTTCATTGATTTCGAACAAAGACTTGATTGGACTTTCGGGATGGTCGTTCATGAGGGCAAGAGACAAACTACAGAGGGACTGACTCAAGCTTGGTAAAAACTTCCCTTGGACAATAGCATGACAGATGATGAGACTCAGGCAGCATGGCATTGACATAAGTTCGCGAGGCAGGAGGCGATGCAAACTCTCCATATGTTTGGAAGAATAACCAAACAGAGGAGGAAATAGCTCTATGTAGTGAGAATAGCTTCCTAAGGTCATATTAAATCCCAGAGCTTGAAGAAAAAATGGAAGGATGTGCTTTGTCCAAGGGCAACTCATTGTGCTGCCAATAAAAAGAAAATACTTTTCCCTTCCTCTCTTTGGGGTATATTTGATTTTTTTTGTCTTTTTCAATAATTTTGGAAAAAGAATAAAAGAATGCTACGTTACAAAGGAGGAATGAGTGTCGAAAACATACGAGTTCGAGGCGCAAGGACAAGACTGATGTTCGAAGCAAGGACACTCGAAAAAAATCCCTCCTGGGGCCAAAGGTGTCAAGACGCAAAGGCAAAGTGCTACAGGGCTTGCGTATAAGGCATCTTTTATATGGTTCGGTTGAGAGCAACATGGAGTCGGCATTAGACCAAAGATGTGGGTATGCAACTGCGATTAATAAGACACACAATGGTAACATCCTTCGATGTAAGTTTAATGAGCCCAAAGAAGGTAAGCTCAACGGTTTTTCATATTTAGAGAGTCTGAAAAAACATAAAAGGAAACTCCAATGGGGTACCTTTTTCGAAGGTAGTCTAGTCGGTTTGAAAAAGGGGTAAACTAGCACCGACAAGACGTCTATTCAAAACCATTTTAACGAGTGTGATAAAGACAAGATCACTCGGAAATTTTTTCATTTTTAAGGAGTCTGAAAAAAGCTTAACTATGGACTCCATCAGAAATGTTCTTCTGGACCATTTTAACAAGTGTGAAAGAATAAGGTCACTTGACGATCTTTTCAATTTTAGGGAGTCTGAAAAGAGCTTAACTATCAACTCCGTGGGGGTTCCTTTTTCATAAATTTAGTCCCTCACGTCCGAAATATGGTTAAAATTATACCTAAAGGTACTCTTCTAGAGATTCGAGGCCTCTGGAGTATACCTTTGTTCATACAGTTGACCATCCAGACCGAAAAAGGGGTAAACTATCGCTGAATAGACATGACTTCAAATTTCAGTTTAACGAGCGTGAAAGGTCACAAGATTGCTCGNCCTTTTCATGTTTAGAGGGTCTAAAAAGGGCTTAAAAGAAGACCCGTTATGTTTTGGGAGTCCCGAGGGTGAGGTCAAGAGTGATAAGGAATCATGCAAATGAGGCTCAAACTCATAATCAGGAAAAACTAAAAGGGACTCTCGAGCCTATAGTCGTTAGTGACAGCATGGACACCATAATGCAACTAGGATCTACCTAGGGCATCCATGTTACGGTAAGCTCTACCACCAAATTACGACACTTCTAAAGAAGCAATAATGGTTCTGTGTCGCAACTTGGTGGGATCGATCCTATGGAAAAGCAGAAAAGACAACGAGATGCAGAAAGTGGAGGTGTAATCCTGACTTAAATGCAATGAGTTGGAAAAAATGACTTTTTACCAAAGGACCGTCAAAACGACCAAATCTCAAAAACAATTTCCAATATCCAAAGAAATACTTCCCATGACCATCCAAAGAAGACTCATGAACCATCTTAAATGATTTTCAGTTAGAAAAAATGACAAAAGGGTTCGAAAATTGACAAAAAGAGGCCAAAACCTCTATAAATAGAAGCTGGCAGCTCATTATCACCATTGTTAATTCAGAAATTGATTAAAATCCAAAACTACCCCTTTGTGAAAAGAATTGATTCCAGGAGCCTCAGTGGACGAAACAACCATCCGCTTGGACCAAGTAAGTATAAACTACCTCATCTTGCAATCTAATTCTTTATTTAGGCATTTAGTTTCATTTTTTGGGGGGGGCGTTGACCTTCAAAAGGTCGGCCTTACGTCCATGCGGGCTGTCCTATGACAGCCCGCGTGTACACTCACTCTGTCTTATGGCAGACCGCATGTGCACATGACTGTCATCACAACAACTCGTGTGGACCCTCCATTTAGTGGGAAAAAAATTTAAAAAGCAAGAATTAACCCTCCTAAACTTTGTATGTGCACTGGAGAGAAAGAGAGAATGAGGATATTAGTGCGATGGTTGGGGAAGACCCTAATGTTGTTGTTGCGTTAATGCAACATGGATTGTTGAAATTTTTTCTGTGTCCTTTTATGCAAACACAACCTAGGCTACTAAATGCCTTGGTTGACTATTGGCATCCCGACGTAGAGGCTTTTATGCTAGAGGGGCAGTTGTTGGTTCCAATGACAGAGGACATATACTTTCTGACTAGCCTCCCCAGGAGAGGGGAACCAATCAACTTCCGTATGTTTCCCTTTGGGCCTCACAATATATTGGAGTTGATTGGACTCCATTTTGAGGCGGGTATAGACTAGACGAGCTCGCAAGTTCCGATAAGCAAGATCTCAGACTTAACACTGTAGGTGATCTTGTTGATCATCGGGCGGATTATTGGGTCTGCGGCTTTGCATCAGGTGTTCCGTGCACAGATGAACTATGTTGTTCAGTGCTTAAATGCATATATTTTTTATTGGAGCACCACATTACTAGATTGTATGAAGAGGCAGCTAATAGACTATCGGTTGTGGACTCATAGGAACTTCAGGTTTGGAACAATTCTTTGCTCTTTATTCTTTAAAAGAGTGCCCAGTTTCAGCCCTCGAGAGGTGGTACGAGGGCATTAGGCCTCTCTTCCCGTGATATGCAAATGGGCAGTGTTGCTGCCACAACAAGGGGGAGGAAGGACCAATGAGTCCTTTGATGACGACTTTTTAGCTTGGTTGTCACGATAGATCCCAGTCATAGAGGATTACTCTTATGCTGGGATTTACTTCTTGAGAGACCCTGAGATACCGGTACCTCTCGGCAAGGAGCGAGGAGAGATGGGTAAGTTTGCATCATTTGTTTTTTTGTTTTTTTGTTAAACATATGTAATTTTTATGTTGTTTTTTATATATATCATTTTTTTATATCAGAGCATTTGATAGATATGTGTCTATTATGTGCAGATGTGGGGCCAGTGTGACTAGCATATTATGCGAGGAACAGGCGATGTCCTCGGCCAGGGGCCCACCTGCCGCCGCAGTGGGACTAGCAGCAGTAGGAGAGCTTTCAGCCAATGAGGCTGAGCGGGTTCTGAGACAAATAGAGCGAAATTTTACCTCGCTCACTCGCACAGTCCCCATGGTAGAGATTGAGGATCTGCCACCATCTATGCGGCCTCACATAGTGGGGGCACCATGGACATGGGTCCAGATTTTTCAGCGTTTGGCCAACGTCGTTGATTATTACAACAGGGCCCACAGGCCCTGTCCTTAGTTAGGCTAGACTTTTCACGTGCCGATGGAACTACTTGTATATTTTTTGAGGGCATAAGCCCCATGACTCATTATTGGTCATATTTTTGAGGCGCTTGCACCCACCTATGTACTCTGATGATTTTGATATTATATATGGATTTTTATGTCTTTTTATGTCTTATGGATTATATTTGCCTTTAAAAATGTATTTACATGTGCATGTGTATGTCTTTCTTATATGTGTGCGAGATGCCAATCTAAGATTTGATTAGCTACAATATCTGTGACTTGATTTAATCTCCTAGGAACATGAAAATATGTAATATAATCAAAGCTTCGTTCTAAGAGACGTACCCTAAGGAATAGTCGGTGTAAATTAGGATCATGAACATGGTAGACTCTATTTAATTGAGATATAACCAGTTGAGCATCTAAATAGACCTGGAGGTGAGAGATACCAAATGACAGAGCATCACGAAGCAACTCAATAACTGCATTGTATTCGGTGACATTGTTTGTGGTGTCACCTAAACATATACCTCCTCAAGATAATAACTGGCCTTAAGGTGTAAAAATTACCCAAGCTGCGGAGGCAAGCCTCTGAGTGTGTCGGCTAGCATCGTCTGCGTACCCAAAGAAAACCTCTGATTCACTTGACATCTGCTACAGTGACAAAATATAACATCAAAAACGACACGTCCATAAAACCAAAAGAAACCAAAAAGTAATAGTACAAAGACTATACATATGTTACAGAAAGTTACCCAAGGTGACCTACCTATGAGTAATACTTCTTGAGGTAGAGCCCATTTCTAGGCTCCACCAAAGAATTTCCCTCAAAGTCTACCAAATGATAAGCGCCCTTTTTTAGAACCTCTTTTACGATGAAAGGTCCGAACCACATGGGTTTGTATTTGCCTGCCCCCAGGGAGTCCTTATCCTGGTCATAGACCGGGACAAGGTCACCTTCAGAGAAAATCTGAGGACGAATGGACCGGTCATACTGGCACTTGACATTTTTTTTGTGAGCCTCGTTGGCCAGGGCCACATCACGATGCTGCTCATTGAGCTGCTCAAGGTATACTAATCGATCTTCAAGTGGAGAAGTGTCTGGAAGTAACTATACTGCCAACTTTAGGGACGAGATCTGACATTCTATAGGCAAGTCTGCTTCCAGCCCGTAAACAAGTTGAAAAGGTGAGAAACAGGTTGCAGTATTAACAGACGTTCGGTAAGCCCATAATGCCGAGTATAACATCAAATGCCAATTTGACTTGGCTGAATTGATCGTTTGTTGTAGGATGGTCTTAAGAGATTTATTTATAGCTTCCACCTGACCGTTTGCTTAGGGGTAGTAGGGTGACGAATGTTCTTGCCGAAACCTAAGATTTGATGTTAATTTGGTCATCATTTGGTTCTAAAAGTGACTGCCATGGTCAGTGACAATCTTTCTCGGGACGCCAAACCTTACGATTATCTGGTTGAACAAAAAGAGAGTTGTCGTCTCTCCATCATCTTTAAATGTTGGCATAGCTTTGACCCACTTCGTGAAGTAGTCTACGACTACAATGATATAACGGTGCCCCCTTGCTGAAGGAGGGTTGCATGTAGTGTAATCAATCCCCCACTTGGTGAAGGGACCAACTGTGATGACAGGAAACATGGGAGTGGGATGTGCCCTCATCTTCCGAGAGAAGATCTGACATGGGTGGCACTTCTTGACCGATTCGATACAATCTTTGATTAACGTTGGCCATAAGTAACCGGCTCGTAAAATCTTTTGGGTTGTTTCCAACCCAGAAAAATGACCGCCACATGCTCCAGTATGGCAGTCGTTAAGCACGATAACTGCTTCTTCATGAGTGAGACATCGCCGAAGGATGCAATCTACACCTCAGCGATACAAAGTGTCATTGAGTATGAGATAGTTCTTAGCATGATGGCGTATACGGCGACGCTCATCGTGAGAAGCAAAGCCAGGGCACTTCAAAGTCTAGAGATAGACAAGTATATCTCCATACCAGGGATCCAAAGATGCGATCAAAAATATGTCTCCTCTAATAGGCGACTCTTCGGACATAACCTCACTAGATTCAACCGGAAGTTCCGAGATGAGTTCCGCAAAGACCAGTGACTTTTTGGATTTTACTAAAACAAAATATAAGTCAAATTCCTGGAAGACAACTATCCATCTACTGATCTTCCTGCCAATGACACATCGTGTTAATACATATTGAAATGGATTCACAACGACAATGATGGTGGTCTTGCGAAAGAAAATATAATGACGGAACCGTTGAACAGTATGAATGTCTGCCAACGCCAATTTTTCAATATGGGAATAATTGAGTTCCGGTCCAACCAGGCCTCAGCTCAAGTAATAAATCACATATTCTGAGAGGAATTCATCCTCCTGAACTAAGACCATATCGATAGTCGACTCTGTTGCAGCCAAGTACAATAAGAAATCTTTGTTATAATTAGGTGGTTGGAGTAGAGGGGCAGTCGTGAGGCCATGTTTCAATGCATTGAAAGAGTGTTGAGTGGCTTCGTGCCAATGAAAAGGGACATCTTTATTTAGCAAACACATAAATCCCTTTGTGATCTCGGCATAGTTGGCTATGAAACGCCTCAAAAAGTTTGCTTTTCCCTGTAAACTTTGAAGCTGAAGGATTGTACATGGGGGAGGCAACTGAATTATTGCCTCCACCTTGAGAGGATCGACCATATCCCTATTGTTGAGACTATGAAATCGAGCAGCCATCCTGACGTTACGCAAAAGCTCCATTTGTTTGGATTCAAGTGAATCTGGAAGTAGCGACATCGCTCAAAGATAAGTCGAAGGTGTGTGGGATGATTCGTTCTCTTGCGAGATCGTGATGCTAAATCATCTAAATAGGCTTCGACTATATGCTTGAGATCATGGAAAGCAAAAGACATGGCCTACTGGAAGGTAGCTCCAGCATTTTTTAGACCAAAAGGCATCTTACGATAGGCAAATGTACCCCATGGACAGATGAAAGTTGTTTTGTGCTGGTCTTTCGGTTTGATCTATATCTGATTATATTCCGAAAAGCCATCCATGAAAGAAAAATCCTTGCAACTGACGCATTCATCGACTATATGGTCAATGAATGGTGTGGAAAAATTATCTTTTGGATAGGCTTTGTTCAAATCACGAAAATCCGTACATACATGAATCGTTCCTTGTTTCTTGTTGATCGGCACAGGATTTGACACCCATTGGGTCAAATGGACAGGATAGATAAAACCTGCTTTGAGCAGTTTCTCTACTTCAACCTTAATAGCTATTGCTTTCCTAGGATTAACTCAACAAAGCTTCTACCGAATTGGCATGGCATCAGGATAAGTTGTGATTTCATGTTCGACTATTTTTGGATCAATGCCTGGCATTTCCTCGTAAGACTAGGTGAAAACGTCGCGGAATTCTTTAAATAAGTCTGTGCATATTTGAATCTCTTCGGGGGAATAGTCAGCTCCGATGAAAACATTCTCCACGACGCCAGGGGTTCTGGAGATATTAATCGGTATAGTTTCAGTGATAGTTCCCATATTACCCTCAGCATAAACCTCGTGTGTAGCCAAGGGATTGATAGGACAAGACCTATATCTAGTCATAGTCCAGGTGAATTCCCCTACTTCGATTTTGCTTAACTCTGGGAGGAATTATGATCTAAGATGGCGATCATCCTAGGGTTTGTCCAGACTAGTCATTGCTTCAATGATTGTTTCGTTTGAGGCCAATACTAAGTCTAACAAATCGGTATCAGTGAGGGAACCTTGAGCCCAAATAGGCTCTGGAATCGAATCTAACTCTTGTGAAGGAGTTGGATCAGTGTCGGTTGAAGCTTGTTGGACTAAAGAGTACGTTGCTTCTGCCACGGACAAGGGCATGGACATACCATGGTGCCCTGTCCCTTCCATCATGGTTGATGGGGAAGGAAGAATCCACAGATCGTTGAAGTAAATTGTGTGAAACGAAGAAACTTGAAAAATCTCAACCTTATGGTGGTCTGATATGAACTTGACATCGCCTTGAGGAGGTGGGTAATCAAAAGTACCCATCAAAGGGGGGCACAAACCAACCCCTATGTTGACGATGCCCGGTTGAGGATTATCAATCATCGGGACTGCGGATGCCCCCAATGAAGGGTCAGGTCAGGAGAAGGACAATTGATCAATACGATCCGGCCCTCATGTGGAAACAACAAGACCCAAAAAACTGTAGTGACCACTTCCTGCATGGCATAGGTCCAACTCCTACCTAACAAGAAATTGTAGTCGAGGGATGTGTCGACTACTTCTACCTCGACGCACACGGTCTTCCCTCCTAACTGTACGGGGAAAGAGGGGATGATGCCATGTGGTCGGAATGAACGACCGTCGAAAGCGGTAAGAAGAGTAGGTGACGAAGACAAAAAGGGTTGGCCAATGGTCTTCCAACATGCCAATGACATGACGCATGTCGAGGCACCCTCATCAACCACCGTGCAGAAAATGTTCCAAGTAAAAGTTTTCATGGGGTAAGCCACTATTATCTGAAATGCTACATGGTAAGGGAGACGAGGTTTTAAGTCGATTGTATCCAACATGATTGTACCTGGATTACAAGTATTGGCAGATCCTAAAGCGGCTAACAAAGCTTTCCTCTGGGAAGGGCATCTTTGGAGGACCTCCAAAGCGGACATTGCACAAGGGGTTTGAGACAATCCTCCACCATAGAATAGTTCTGGGCAGCCCTTGCGTTTGGGTTGTGAGAAGATTTCTTGAACGCACCTTTTGGGATGCATGTCATCATTTCGCCCAAATTCTTCTCGATCTGGAGAGGAAGAGATGGGATTTCAACTTCTTTACCTTTCTCAGAGGTGCTTGGCTTACTGTAGTCATGTGCTCTAGTCGATATAAAAGCATCACCTTTCATCATATACACATTTGCAAATGCAGGATTGTTCGAAGACAGAGAGGGTCTTTGACTGCCCCCTTCCACACTTGTAGAGGCTTGGGTTAGGTTTTGCCCATGTTGAAATGGATTCGTTAATACAGCAGGCTACTGTTGTGACACAAACTTTTGGGCCTCTGCAAGCCGAGGGCACTGGTGGGTCGGGTGGTCTTCCGCGCACAGGTTACACAGATACTTCACCTTCTGTTTCTCAGTGTTGCCCCTGCCAGCATTATTAGTGGGTTTCTTATCCCCCTTACCCTTACGTTGTTTTTTTTTTCCATCAGGCTGCTAGGTGGCCTTCGGATTTGTCGATTACACACTGTGTACATCCGACGTTTGGGTAGGGGGAGAAATCTAAACAATAGTTTGGTTGGTCGTTGTTTGTTGTATAGACATTAGTTGCAACTGTTTTGTCAGTTGTTCAGTGGGCTTTGTTTGTGATGAACCTACAAGACCATTGGCATGTGGTCCAGCTCTCTATCTGGTTTTATCAAGTATGGATCGTGGTGCATCCGGAAAAATATTGTACAGTAAACCAGACTGAGAATAAATTAGCTCAAGCTGTTGAGCTCTCATGATGGCATCTTCTTCGGAAAACACTCCCGACATTGCGACGTATTTGAATAGCTGGGGGACTAAAGACTTAAGGAACCACTCAAGCAGGAATGCTGGTGGGACTGGTACCTTAATCAAACTCTTTTGACGTCTCCATTCTTGGATGTGATCATTGATATGGTCTTCTTTTGTCTGTTTGAAATTGGCCATCAATTCTGTGTCGGCATCGTATCTCACAGGTAATTGGAAATGGTTTAGGAACGCCATTGCCAATTCTCCAAAGGAAGAATATCTTGAGCGGTCGAGCTCGATGTATCATTTCGCAGCACTCCCAATGAGAGTGTGTTGAAACAATCACAATTGTACGGAGTCATCTTTCAATGAATTAGACGAGCACCAAATATGGAAGGTGGTCACATGATCCCCTAGATCTTCGTTAGGCTTGGCTTCGAACTTTGGTATGTCTGAAGGCAATTTCGTCAGTATAGGGGGCCAATGTGGATCGTGACAGATGGGGTCATTCAACAACCTTAACAAATTTGGCAAATGTAAGGTTGCCAAGAAAGGTAGTTTTGGTTGTTGTTGACGATAACCATGGAAAAAGGGGCCTGGAGTTTGACTGGCACCAGGTTGCTAGGAAAAGTTGGGTTGTTGGCCGGGGTTCTGGTAAAAACCATGGCCATGACCAGCGTATGGATTTTGCGTTTGAGCAGACATCATCGGTTGATTCCCGAAATAGGACGTAGATGGTTGGGCATGCATTACATTCGAAGGACTTTGGGAAGGGCTTCCCCATGCCGATCCCATGGGCATAGGTACTGTACCTAGCCCGGGGTTCCAGTGGTTGTGAAAATAATTGCTCCAGATCGAAATTCCTGACAAGGGAACTGATCCTTGCCAAGAATTCCAAGGTCTTGATGCGGAAGAAGTTCCTGGGTTTTCCCCCTGTGCAGGAATAGTACCCTGCATAGGATTAGGTTGGCCATAACCGAGGTTGCCCCCAGTCAGGAAAGCAGCTGAAGAGAAAGAGTTGTTACCAAACGCACCGAACAAAGAAAATGGTGTCGAACCTACCGGCATATTATGATAAGGTGGTCCTTGACACCCTACTCCAAGTGAACTATGGTGTGTGTTTGGCCCGACGGATTGTTGGTGGGTACCACCGAGCGAAGGGGATGAAGGAGGTATATGACCTCCCCCGTAAGGGAAAGCGTTAAAGGGAGCTGAAGTGCCCCCAATGGGTCCTTGCAGAGGAGCGTTAGAGCTCCCTGCCCCCAGACCTAAAGTCTGTAAAGTGGAGTAGGATAGTATAGGGCTTGTACCTGAGCTAGGAATCTCATATGAGAATGGAGGGCCTGTCGCACTCTATATGAAAGGAGCAGTGGTCACCGTCAAAGATGGGATCGAACCACTGCTCGAGGTAGAGGCAGTCGAGACCATGGTGGCTTGGACCGGTGACGGTGGGTTAGGAGGTGGAACACCCCCTGTGGTGACAGTCGTAGTGGGAATAGAAGAATTCCCAGAAGAAGTGGCGACATTTGTTTCCATTGCTACGTGTGACACTATCTGGCACCCGTAAGGATAAATCTGTACGATGATGGGTGCCGAAAGATCAGTGATTGGATTTTTAGGTGGACCGAGAGCTTCCGCTCCAAGGTCTGAAATAGTTGGTTCCTCTGAATGTTGGTCAGGCATAGTTTCTTATGACCCAATCACTTCAAAAGACCCTTGTTGGTCGAGCTTTCGCCTTAGCGGTGGCGGGGGTGGCTCCAGTGTAACCGTTGGTAGGAAAACAAGCCTTTCTGGCCGACGGAGCTCATTATCCTCCACTATGTGAGAAGATCAAAGACACACTAGGGATTTTTATTCATTCAAAAACAACATACACTATAAAAAAGACCCTACAAGATAAAACAAGCAAACACTAAACTAGTTGGAAGAACATTTACAACAACCAACATTAGAGAAACTTACCAGTGCAAGTGCAACTCGAACACGGAAGCACCCTCCGGGTATACTCTGCAAAGTGTGGCCTTATGTCTGTCCTAGGTATCGCGATATACCCCCGTAGTCACCTGTGTATGTCTCTAAAAAATATAGGCAACTAGGTTTCCAGCGTGCGAACAGTCACAAGGTGGGTACAGTCGACAGTCGGGTAGACCACAATGAGCAGGGTATCGAGCTCAAAACCTATCAAGGGTATCGAAAGAAAGTGGTCCGAAATACAACTGAGGACCTCGAATGGATTCGAGACCCACAAAGCTCCGTGGCAAATGAAATCGACGGAATCCCAAGACAATCCCTCTATATGTGTTCTCCACTACGATTGTTTCGGCTTTGGAGGGGTTATCTCTGCTACCTTTCCGCACGCGACCTCGTGTTTAGCCCCTGTGTTAGAGGGGGGTCCCGGATAAATTTCATGATACTGAACTTTTAACACTCCCTAGCATAGAATCTTATGTATGTTTTGCAACCTTGAAGAGTTTCCTCTCCAACCTAAATCAAGGCTCTAGCCTAGACTAATTGATGGACCCTACAAACATAAAGTATAGTTGATTTTAATTAATCGTAATTTTTTTATGGCTTGTCTTAAGTCAAAGGTTATGAAAGTGAAACTAGTGATGTTTTGAGAGACAAAAAGAAATATAAACAGAAATCTGGAGACAAAATAACTTTTTCTTGAAAAATTCATATTTGCTCTTTTTAAATTCTTTAACCAACTTTTCAAAATAAAATTTCCTAATATCTTTGAATAGCAAACTCAAAACAGAATTTCACTCAGCTATGAGCTACTTATCGTCTAAGTAACCATCAAGAATTTATGAAAGCAAAGACTTTTCCTGGTTACTGATGCACACCAACAACTATTTAGCCAATCAAAGAAATACAAGATATTTTTTTTATTTGAAAGCTCACAAAGAAAAAAGGAAATATAGTGACAAGTAAAGACCAAGAAAACTTCTGGCCTAAGCGCAGATCGCAAAGAGTCACTTTAAAAATAACACACAAGCAGATTAAAATGGACTCTCACACTTGTCTAAAAACCCTATAAAAGGAAAATTTTGAGGAAAACTTTTTAATGAAAAAGAAAGCTATTGTTGTGATCAAACCTAGTTTATTGATCGCTATGACAGAGACCAAAAAACCTGAGAGGTATAAACTCTTGACAAAGAAAAGGATGATTGCCTCTCCTTAAACAATTTTTTTTCTCCACAGACACGCTGCTGACAGTTCAACAGCCAACATGTGCACGCGAGCTATGTAAAGTGAAGGCATGTGTATACGTGTGCAGACCTTATGCAGGCCGCGTGTACTTCTGAAACTCTTCAAAAATGAAAAGACAAGAAATCAAGCACTGGCAGAGACTACTGGTATTGAGAACTAGAATCTCTTGAAGACTCAGACACTTACTTTGTCAGAAAAAAGAAAACAATTCAAGGAAAATTTCATGGAACAAAACCAATCTGAGGTGGAACCTAAGCTATAAAACTGCAAACACAGAGCCCAGAATGAGTTCCAGAAAACCCCTGAGAAGGATCACTTCTGACAATGGAGAGGATGACTGCCTCTCTAAAAGAAATTTTCTGAAATCATACACGCGACTGACACTTCATCAGCTAGCGTGTACACGTGGGTTGTGTGAAGGTAGGGCGCGGGTACACGCATGTAGGCCACGTGTACCTCTGTGGGTACCGTAAAAAAAAAAATGCAGCTAAGCAAAGAAACAGAGATAACTGGTATGGAAGACCAGAATCTCTGTTAGCTCAGACTTTTGCAGAAACTCTAAAAACAAGTAATGAAACCAATTTTTTTAAAATACCCCAAAAAGACTCCCAGAAAACCCTAGAGATCCCCAGTATGGTCGCCAATTCTGTTGTGGGTGGGAATCCCTCCTACGGACTTAGCATTTTAAGGGCTATAATCATGCATGCAGAAAATGACCATTTCAAAGGCCTCTACCCTTTCCTATTTTCCCAACACCAAACCCTACATTCATGCAATACAAAGGTGTAAATGAGATTCGGTAACTCTACCTTAAGTCCTTCGTTTGATGTCGATCCCTTTGCTTTCACTCGCTCTGTGATTGCAAGCCTCCTCCCAAAGCTGACTTGCATTCACACATGAACAAACAAAAAGCTGCGGACATGCATTTCATATACTAATTGTTGGGTTAGTTGTGACAATATCATAAAATAAACATTCAACTTGAACACATGATATGGCGA
Organism: Picea mariana; assembly: GCA_032191745.1. Lineage (NCBI taxonomy): Eukaryota > Viridiplantae > Streptophyta > Pinopsida > Pinales > Pinaceae > Picea > Picea mariana. The sequence goes on along the minus strand of JASDQU010030424.1, from coordinate 1,231 downwards.
GACGGGAAAAGTATTCCTTTTTGTATTAATCTTCACAAGAGTAAACTTAAAATATGTGGTCGGCACTGCTCCTCAAAACTAGTTCTGGGGTCCTCTTCAACTGTCCTCTAATTGCTTTGCTCTATACTTCTCTTTACACAAGGATGGATAAAGGTTAGGACAAGGGGAATTCTCAATTGGGTATAGTCTCTTTACTATGATTTTCCTCCTTTCAAATGGGGCCCCTACCCCTTCTTTTATAGGCTAGAAGGAGCTAGGTATTTGGTCGAATGACCGACCATGCATGGCTGAAAGGTTTAGTTAACTTGCCCAAAGCTGTGTGTTCCATCAACAAATTTCCTTTTTTCCATGCTTTTGTAGGTACACGCGAGCTATATTGGGGCATCTAGCATGTACACGCATGCAGTAATGGAGCAGGGTGCGTGGGCCTTTATAAAGGGGGTTTTTAAGAAGAGTTGTTCAGTAGTGTTTTGGCAAAGAAGGAGTCTGAGATGGAATGATGTCAGGTAAGTATGTCTAGTGCAAATTAGGGTTATAACACCCCTCTCTTGCCGCAGTTTGGTCCATCTCATGTACTGATCCTCGTAGTTGCCAACAAGGTAATATTGTTCATTTACCGCATCCACAAAAAAATCCCAAGTGGGCTCGGCCCCATATATTCCAGAATCCTCTATGGAGCTTTGCTTCCAGTAAGTTTCCCACCAATGTTTGACATGGGGGAGAGCTTTAAGGAGTACGAAGGTGATATTTTCTCTGTCGAAAAAATTATGAACAGAGAAATAACCTTCTAACAGATTTAACCATTTGTCTAGGGCATCCGCATTTATCTGACCTTCAAATATGGGAATATCAAAATTAACGTGTACCTTGAAAGGAGAGGTGCTTCCAAAGTGGTTGTTTGATGAAGATGTTCATGTTGCTATCGATAGGTTTCAAAGGATGTGGGAAAAATTCTCCATCATTTCGTCCCTCTGTCGCGTCAGAGATTTCTCAAGCAATAGATTTATAGGATCGTCTGCTCCGTCGTTTTTCTTTTCCTCCGCCATGGAGGGTTTCTTGGGCATGCGAGAGAGATTATCTTCAAGAGAGACAAGCTCGAGACCCAAATTTCTATACTCGGACCTCGTCGGAGACATGCACTAAAAAACGATCAAGAGCAGTCTGCTCTGATACCACTGATCCGGATTATTTTTGGCACGAAATGAGAGCGAAGATATAATAAAGAAAGGCA
>JASDQU010030423.1:0-13135 GCA_032191745.1 Picea mariana | reverse complement strand
CAGGAATTGTTCTCTCTGATACCATGTTAGAAAACATTCTTATTAAACCCACGAATCAATAATCAAAACATGATAAAATAAAGATTAGCCTAATAGTGGAGAACCTTCTGACAAATAAATATCACTCTCAACAATTTCTCAGATATGGTTACATAACCAATGAGAATGTTCACCTAACCTGCCCGGGTTACCTGACCTAAGCATCAGAAAGAGTGGTTGCATTATGTATAGCACCGACAAGGAGAGCACTATCCTAGGGAAGGGGGCTGTTCGCCCCCCACACCTACTTTGGGTTGGTCTGATAATGGGTGGGGGATAGACCAACAACGAGTGAGCAAGCTTAACAAACAAAATAGGGTACATCTTCAAGTCTTACAATTTACAAATGAGGCAAGGCCTTGAATATATATAGGAGTAGGGGTTAGTTAGTTGTCCCCCAAACCTGTAAGTGTGGGACGGTGGGATCACAAAGCCCACCTAGTAACCACCAATGTGGTTCTAACTGCTTGGACCGAGTTAAGATTACATGAAATATGCCAACATTCCAACAGGGTTGCCATTTACAAATACTTATGTTTTTTCACATAAAATCATATTTGAGATAAAGAATTGCCATCTTTGGATTTTTAGCTTTTTTGCATGGACTTTCTTTCTTGAACAAGGATATGTTTGGTCTTTGTTATGAAATATTATGATGGTTATAGATTTTGTGATTCATTTCAATTTCAGTAATCACCTGTTTCACCTTTTTCTTGTGGTTATATGTTGAACTCATTGAACAGGCATTGATTCTGTTTGTGGAAAAAATAATTTTATAGATGTGAAGAATCTGCTGTGACGAGCTGCTTTTGTTGCTCAGATTTATTAGTCTCAGATCTTTATGATTACTTCAGATACTCTTTTCCTGCCCTATGTTCTTGATAGTTATCTCTTGTCTATTAATGTTCTGGGTATTAGAACTGCTTTTGGGTGTTAAATTCAATTCTATCTAACAATAGCTATTTTACTCAATTCTTCATTATCAGAAAAGTGGTTCAACCTCTGGTGAGATTACAGCTTTAGATGAAAAGGCTGTGAGTTATTTTTCTGCAGTAGATCATCTTGAAGAGATATCAAACTTAGTGGCCACAGATACCTCTACGATTCGTTCTAGCACTATGGATGCTCCACCTTCATTTGAGGCACCTATTGGGGCAGGGGATGTTTTTTCTTGCATTCCTTCTACTTCAGGGAATACTGCAAATGCAGTTTCTATACCTTCTGGGAAAGTGAACCAAACTACTGGTAGTACATCTGCAATTAGTTCAGCAGCTGTCTCTAGTGCTGCACCTGTCACTGCGACTACTATAACTGCTGTTCGACAGATACATCGGCAAGCATTAACTACAAATCCCACATCTCAACATTTTACCCATGGATCAGGTGGAATCACTGTTGTTCCCTCGGTTAAAAGTACCGATGAGAAAGATCAAAGGATTCAACAGTACAAAACCATGTTAGAAGAGAAAGAGGTAAGACCAGTGGCTAGTTATTTGTGTTTGTATGTGCTCTAGTTTTTGTGTTTAAATACATTTTAGATGCTTATATTTTAGTGGGCAAGTCAATTTGTTAACTATCTCTTCAATTCCAAATACAGAAATCTCGAAAAACTAGCAGGAAGATAATTCGACCTCGAATTGAACCTACTAATCAACAAGATTCCACAGTGGAAGCTGATGTATCTGAAATGGATGCTGACATTGCTGAGGACGTGAAGGGTGGAATGTCTTTAGAAGCAGAAACTCAAGGAGGTGTCCCTCTAACCATCTCCTCTGCTTCATTAGGAGAATCCATTACCGTAACAGTTCCAGTAACATCTGGTATTCGAAAACGCGTTGCCTCCACCTCTCTTCCTGATGTACAAGAAGAATCTACTGAACAAGGATATAAGTCGGAATTAGCACCACTTCAAAAGAAGGCAAGAGGTATGGACTTGCAGGAAGAGTTAGCTGAACAGAGTAATCCTGCATTCGAAAACATAGAAAATGCTTCTCATATGGAGATCACACAGGAACCAGAAGAAAGAGATGATGTCAATGAACCAGAGATGAAAGATGGAGCAAAGGAATTGTCTGAGAGAGTTAATGGTGGCACAACGAATCTAGAAGTAGAAGATCCTATCTCGAAACGGCCTCGCATAGCTAGGGTAGATGATTCAAAATATGAGAAACAACCACTTACTGATGTGAAGGGATCAGCAGAGGCTAAACCTGCAGTGCAGGAATCGAATGAGTCAGAGAACCCATTAGTCTCTACAGAAAAAGTAAGGGAAGTGGAAGAAACCATTCAGATAAGTGGATATCAGGTAGCTGTGGATGACTCTAGTGAAGCCTTAGAGAAACATGAGTCTCCTGCACAGCTGGAAGATGTGGTGGAAGACAGTAAGATGCAACAATCAAACAAGCTGGAATCTTCTGCCATGACTTTCTCATCTGTTGAGATTCCTTCTGGAGGTGATGACATCGGTAAGCAACAAGATACAGGTATGCTAATTGTGGATTCAGTTAATAATGCTGATCCAAGTGCTCCTGTTGTTAAGGAATCTGAGGCTGAAGCAGCCCAGTCCATTGGCCTGGATACTGAAAATGACAAAAATACTGTGAGTAATAGCTCTCTAGAAGCTGTCGAAAGTGGTCAAATATCAGATGTACCTCCAGATACTGAAGAGGGAGAAATTTCTGTTGATATGGTTGAAGAGGGAGATATTGAGGATGAGGATAAGCGTGAAATACATAGTGAAGGCTTGACACAGGAACTGGGCTTTCCATCTGAAGAGATTGCAGAATTTCCAGATCAACAGGATGCCGACTTGGATCAAACATCTCAGCAGAATCCTGTGAATGTCTCTTATGCAGCAGCATCAGGTCAAAGTTCTCAGGAGGTTCCAACAATTAATAACTCTGACACAGCATTGGATCAACATGTTCTGCAAGTCCCTGCTGTTAATGCATCTGATGTTGTAACTATTGAAGATAAGTGCAAGGGTGATATGATAGTCTCATCTAGTGAATCAGTAGAGGAAACAGCACGCCCTGCTACAAGGAATACCACCATTAACTTGGCTGATAGGGCAAGAGAGAGGGGACGCATCAGAGAGAGAGAGAGGCGTGTTGATATGCCATCACCTTCAGTCTCTAGAGGTCGTGGTAGAATTGGAAGAGGCACAAAGGTGAGTGCATGATAATTTTATGTTATTTTATTTAAAGAAAAAAATGCCTTGGTCTCTGCTATAAAATAGAGAATTTGTTTCTGCCATATTAAATTTTCCTGTGAAGATTTTTGAGTTTCATTTCAGTAATTATTTCTTGTGTGATGAATACATTTTGCCTTTCTTTAAGGGTGATTGGGTGTTTAATTCCCTCTCGTAGTGCTGATTTGTTTTTATTGTCCTCTCAATACTGTTGAAGTACCTTTGCCCCATCTTTAGTTTGTCCCTGATTTTGTTTCTTCCATATTAAAATTTCCAACGAGAAGACATGTGAGCTCAATTTTGTTATTGCATGTTGTGCTGATGAATACTTGCTTCTTTTCTTTCTGGGTGATTGGGTTCTTAATTCCCTCTCATACTGGTGATTTGGTTTTTAATGCCCTCTTATACCATTGAATTATCTGTGCCCTATCTCTAGTTGAGCCCTGAAGTACAAGTACCATTCGTTACAACACAGTCAAGATATGTAATGTGGTAGTATTGCATGACAGGAGCAACAACCATGACTAAAAGATTAGGTTTTGCAGAGTTGAAACTAATCAAGTTGTGTTGCTCAAAACTGGAGCCAATGATACTTCTAAAGCATGCAGTAGGTGCAAAAGAAGTAATACTCTTGAGGTAGAACAAAATGAAATGGTGTACTACCAACAGAAGTGAACCTCAATATTCATGATCTAATGGGTTTACTCGGAGTGATGGATTTGTCTCTACCTAAGATGCAGAGTAGGATATACGTTTATTTGGAATTACCTCATATCAGAGTTTTGGTAGGAATAGGTTGTGGTTGAAAAATTAACATCAGTTGGAAAGCTGCTATCACGTTTAGCAAACTAATTGGTTTTGTTGTAATAGTTGTTCATAGTTTTTTCTGAATTCTTCATCAACTCTGATACAAATTACATCTTTTGTTTGAAGGCAGTCAATATTTTGTATTTTGGTGTTTTGCCAGTTCTGACACATATTGTTTGTTAAGTAGATTTTATTCATTTAGAAATTAACCAGCCTCAACTGTTCTGCAATATGTGGTAATTAAAATAGTAAAATCACACGAAAGCGTTCAACATAAGTTAAAGCTAGCCAGTGATAAAATAGATCGATAACTTCTGCAATGCTTATTTGTCCTCTTTTGCAATGTCTGCAATTACACTATTATCTTATAAAAAGGTTTGTGCTTTATCCAGATTCTAACGAGATATTTTATGCAATATACTGTACTAAAGGTTAGTTGATTGAATGAGATAGTGATTGAACCTCAATTCTGATGAATACTTAATATATATTCCCCAGTACACTAGGAGGTGCCATGTGATGCTCTGATGCAGGGTCGCTCATTCTGCGTAAGGGAGTTCAACTTTGGCTGTAGATTCTGCCAGATTTTGTTGAGACTATGCTTTTCAATTCTTAAGAGCAAGTTTGGTCATCTTTGGCTCACGAAGATGACTTATTTAACTCTTTTCACCTTTTTCCACCTCTGGCCCAGATCAATTTGTATCAGAGCTTGAGATCAACCCACCTGCACGTTGGATTACAGTTTAAGTTTATTTATTTATTTTGGTTAATTTCACTCACTGCCATAATCCAATTCCTCCAAGTCTAAAGAAGCTAACAATAGTATGTCTGTTGGTTGAATGGGGATTTCCAGCGTTCCATAGATTGATTCAATGCATTTTGCAGTGGAAAACTATCACAGTTGAATTTTATATTACCAATATTGCCATATCTAGATTGCTGCCCTTCATTTTGCACTGACAACCTATTACAGTCTAATTTATTTTATTATTGTTATTTTATTTATGATGTTTAATGTGGGTTCAACTAGGCTGCTACAGTCAAACCAATGGCAGACAGCATGGATCTATTCCTGCTTGTGTGGTGTTCATTGCTGATTAAGGCACTTTTTCCAACAAAATCAAGTCGGCCTATAATAATGGAATCATAAGTGTTCTAGATCTTTGAGATTAGCTCTTGCTATCTTCTTTCCTGTGGATTCTATGTTTATTCATTCCGTTCATGACAGGATGGTTGGCCCATATGGACAGCATGCTAGATCTCCTTGGTTTTGTTGGCCCTTAGTCTGTGTCTGTCAGTTCTCTTTCACTGCCATGTTAGTCTTGTCAGGTCAGCTCCAAGCTTAGTCTTGTTTTATTGCAAGTCTTATCTGGAAGAAAAAGTGCTTGTTAAGGGAATCTTATTAGAGTCCAAGAAATCATACATCTAGAGTCATGAGTACTATTCTACAGTGACACATCTCATTTACTTACCTGTGGAGTGCACCTTGCTTCTCTCAGTGAAATGATGAGGATGGATAAGAACTTTACCCTCATTAACCGTATTCCATGCTCATAACTTTAGCTTTGGAGCTGCAGACAGCTTTCCTTGAAGTACCTACTTTTTCAGAAAATATATTGAACTTTGAGACAAGTTCACATCTTGCTCCACCTCTCGTTCATGTCAGTTTGCATCAGATCTTGGGATGAGGTCTCTGCACATTGGATTCCATTTTTTTTTTCGCTCTTTATTTCCTTATTTCCCTGTTTCAGCTCACACCTGTAATCCACTTTTTCTATGTCTGAGAAAATCAACTATATTGTGTCAGTTGCTCTATTAGGGATTTCCAACTCTTCCATATCTAGATTACTTCCCTGCATTTTTTCTCCATTTTTGGTGCTGCTACAGCAAAACCAACAGAAGATGGCATGGATCTTTTCTTGTTCATCTGGTGTTTGATGCAGATTAAGCCACTTCTATTCCAAAATTGATTCAGCCTATGCTCATTTGCATTACAGCTGTTTTAAACCTCTGAGATCAGCAATTTCTATCTTCGTTACCATGTRTGCTAGATATGAGATATATTATATTTGCTAAATCTCCTTTGGCTRGTTGGCCCAGTCTTCACTTTCAGTGCCAAGACTGACAGGCCGGCTGTAGCATCACAAGTTGAATCATCTCCATTTTAAACAACAGCTTAACATGAAGCCCTYGCAGAAGGCTTAATCTAGTGTTTTTAAGGTTCCGAGTCTTGTTTTTTTAGATTGACAGGCTGGCTGCAGCATCACAAGTTGAATCATCTCCATTTTAAACAACAGCTTAACATGGAAGTCCTTGCAGAAGGCTTAATCTAGTGTTTTTAAAGTTTCTAGTCTTGTTTTTTTAGATTGACAGGCCGGCTGCAGCATCGCAAGTTGAATCATCTCCATTTTAAAGAGAAGCTTAACATGGAAGTCCTTGCAGAAGGCTTAATCTAGTGTTTTTAAAGTTTCTAGTCTTGTTTTTTTAGATTGACAGGCCGGCTGCAGCATCACAAGTTGAATCATCTCCATTTTAAAGAGCAGCTTAACATGGAAGTCCTTGCAGAAGGCTTAATCTAGTGTTTTTAAAGTTTCGAGTCTTGTTTTTTTAGAATTTTTTTCTTTTTATAGGCAAAGAAAGGAAAAAAAACTAGATCCTTATTTTAATCGTTTGAAGTACCCATTAGCAGGCATTGTATGCACCTAGGAAATGCGGGCATGCTATCAAAGCTTTTAATTGGGATTAAATTGTTAAGGGGATGTCATAACTAGATCCCAATAGAGAATACATGTGAAGTCACAAGTAATAAATCAATTTAGTAATAATAGCCCTAAGGGTTGGGCTGTTGATGTACCCCTTAATAGTGATGGATTCTCCTTTACATTGTGTTACACCTCATATTGTATCAGGTTCCACCTTGTGATTTTCATCAAATTGATAGAGATTTGATGTTGGTCCTTGGAGTTTTTGGATCGACTTGGGGGGATTCATCTTCATGGAGCCCCGTTCTCTTCGTTGCATTGGATCATTCGATGGAGGCCTGTGGTTGGGGGAGCTTCACTTCTCCTTGGTTGGATGATTGTGCTTGCTTCTTGGTGGTCTTCGCACATGTGCTTTCCTTGTTGATCACCCCACGGTTGCGTTTTTGATGGATGTGGAGCATACTATCTTGTTTTGGTGGTTTGATAGATATGCTTATCTTGGATATGGATGACGGTTCTAGCCCCCCAAGGGGATAGATGATTATGTTGTTTGGAGATATATGTTTCATGATTGTTGGAGTTTCCTAGTGACTTTTGTATGATGATGTGGTATGATGTTGGTGTCGCTAGGAGGGGGTGTTCTACATGGGCCTTATGTGTTGGATGTGTGATGAGAACATGCTTGATGGTTGGATGGGTCAGTGGGATGATTCATGTTGCCTTTGTGGGATTTTCCTAGGTGATTTGACTTATGGTGTAACATTTTCTAAACAATACCTAGGGTGGAATGCATTTCATGATGTTAATGCCCTCATTGATATGTTATTTCCTAAGTTTGAGTTAGAAAGGGGGTACTACACATGTTTTGATGGTGATATAACCTTTTCCAAAGGTTAGATGGTGATTTTTGATGTAATAATCCCTTGGTGGTGGTGCATTTTTGGGTAAACTTTATGTTTTGTTGTTATCATGGTGGAGCTTTGCTAGGGAGAACATCTTTTATTTACATGGTACATCACTTTATTAGAGTGTGTTGAAATACAGCTCATTTCAGCATACACTTAGTCTACATTAGATTTCAGCCTCCTATAAAGATACAACAGCCATACAACTGTTCTTTATTAACAGAAACACTAATAGACTAGCTCTGAAATAAAATAGCAGCGGAAATAACTCATATCTCAGCAGGCTGTAACCCTCATTTGGCAAAAAATCTGTGCATAAACACTTGGAGAAATATTCAGCTTGTTAAATGTCTCTTTATTCAGCTTAAGGAAAAATTCTGATTACATCAGCAGTTTACAATCAGCATTTAACAAGCTGTACTTTTACCCTATCTGAGCAGAAATTTCACACAATTTCTGTACAACAGTCTTGAAATCTGAACCAGATTTCCTGACCAAAAGTACGGACTGTTCAGTCATTAAACAGAAGAAATATGTCTCAATTTATATGCCCAGAAAAAGTACAGAACTGTACCTAGCTTTACGGATTTATTTGCAGCAGTAAAACACCTTGAAATCCGTGCCAAAACTCAGCCACGATTTCTGTGCTTGCTGTAGCTGCAAAACCCAGCAAATAAATGTTGTACGACCTCCTTCAATCCGTACTGTACGGCCTCCTCCAATGTTGAAACTTGTCTAGAAATGTGTGCCAATCCCTTTAGGGATGCATGCCCACTCTAGCTGCTGAAACTATCTTCCTCCAAGCAAAGAAACTCTCATTGGGATTCGTGCCCCTTCACTTTCTCACTTGTTCTCCTCAAAAAGTGTGCCCTCCTTCTCCTAATGAGTTGCATTTAAACAATTTCGAAATGTAACTCTCCTAACCCTTGGTCTCCCTTGAGTGACTCTTCACTTTCCCTTCAGATCAATGGTCATGACTTAATCATTCGTTGAGGTCACTTAAGTCATTAAAGTGACCCATAACATCATAAAGTTATTTTTACATTAAAAACTTAAAAGACCCAACTTTATAAAATCACTTTATAAAAACACATTATAAAGTCACTAGGAGAAAATTTGCTTTGTCACTTCCGCATACTTAGCGCTACCAATGCAAAAGTACCTCCAAGCGAGAGAGGTACTTCTGGTATCACCACCAAAATCTGTCTCCATCTCATCAACTGCCATAGCTACTCCCTCTGTACTAGAAGTCTCTGCTCCCTCTGAACATGAAGCCACTACTCCCACTGCACTGGAAATCTTTGTTGCTACCTTTGTTGTACCATGAACTGAAGACATGCTCCTAGGAAATTGCACACTCTCCTGAGCATTCATTTGTGTTGACTCATGCCTGCTGAGTCCTTTGAGAGTCCCGGAAGAAGACCGAGTCCCTGGTATCAACTCTCTCTCCCATGCTACTTGCCAACTCTCCGACACCGAATCTGAGTCTAGAAATCCACTGGACCCCAACATAGGTCTACCCAATAACCTGTACAGGCCCTCATACTTGACACCAAGCATTACTGCTGTGTCAGCAATTGCTCGTATAGGATATAAAAACACATGTCCATCGTAGAAGACAACTCCAAATCCACTCTCATCCAAAGCTAACACTGAGAGAAAATTAATAGTCAACTCTGGAATATATAACACCTCGACAACCTGCATAGGACCTCGTGACTCTAGTTGGAATCTCACCCTTCCAACCCCCTTTACTACAAGTTGTGGGTTGGCTCCACAATTCACTCTGCAGTTTGAGTCAATCTCTGTAAGATTGAGGAAAACTGACCTCAACCCAGTCATGTGCCGAGAAGCTCCATTGTCCACAAACCAAGACTCAATGTCCTCAAATGCTAGGCACCCACTGCCCACAGGACCAGTCACGAGAAAGAACTCCCACTCATATCACTCAACAAACTCTACAACCTCTGCTAAGGTTGACATCTCTAGTTTCGATTTCTTCTTCTTGTTGTTTGGACATTGACTAGCATAGTGGCCAGTCTTGTGACATGCAAAGCGTTTCACCTTGCTCATGTACTCCTTCTTCTCATTGCCCTTTACCACAAAAGCAACGCTCTTGTCGTCTGCACCATCCAATGCCCTTTCCTAAGATCCCTCCCGAATCTCCTCCTGTGTAAAATCATCCCACAGTCTGCTCCAGTCAGGGAGCTTCTCTCTCTCTACCACACACTTGACGAAAACCTCCCACTCCTTGGTGAAGCCTTTGAGAGCTATCCACACCAACTTTAAGTTAGGAATGACTTCTCCAACAGCTGCCAACTCGTCCTTCACCTGTGCAACCCGGGTGAGGTATCTGGCCACACTCTCTCCTTTGACCATCCTAGCTCCATGGAGCTTGTACCGGAGAACCATTTTCCGGTTCTCGTTCTTAGCCTCATACAAGCCTTTCAATGCATCTCACATTTCATTGGTTGTCTACTTCTCAGCCAAGTGTGGAATAAGGTGGTCTTCGACCTCGTCCAAGATGATTCTCTGAGTCTTGGCTTCCTTCACCTCATGAACATCAAGAGCTATGGGAGCTAAAGCAGGTACATGCACAATGGTGTTCACAAACGACCACAATTTGTTCTCCTTGAGAACACTGCTGATTCTAACCTTCCACTGTAGGTAGTTGGAGATCCCCTCCAACCTATCTCCAAATCTGATGCTGGAAGACATCTTTGTCCACTTGACAACGAATCTTTTCTGCCTTCTTCAAGCAAATACACCAGCAAATCGCTTGTTGTCCCAAGTGCCAAATGCTGCCCACTGAACTTCAGAGCACCTGCTCTGATACCATGTTGAAATACATCTCATTTCAGCATACACTTAGTCTACATTAGATTTCAGCCTCCTATAAATATACAACAACCATTCAACTGTTCTTTATGAACATAAACACTAATAGACTAGTTCTGAAATAAAATAGCAGCGGAAATAACTCATATATCAGCACGCTGTAACCCTCATTTGGCACAAAAATCTATGCATAAACACTTGGAGAAATATTTAGAAAATTGGACAGATTTGAGAAGAATGTTTCTTTATTCAGCTTAAGAAAAAATTCTGAGTACATCAACAGTTTACAATCAACATTTAACAAGCTGTACTTTTACCCTATCTAAGCATAAATTTCACATAATTTTTGTACAACACAGTCTTGAAACCTGAACCAGATTTCCTGACCAAAAGTACGGACTGTCCAGTCATTAAACGACAGAAATATGTCTCGATTTATGTGCCCAGAAAAAGCACAGAACTCTACCTAGTTGTACGGGTATATTTGCAGCAGTAAAACACCTCGAAATCCGTGCCAAAACTCAACCACGATTTCTCTGCTTGGTGTAGCTGCAAAACCCAGCAAATAAATGTTGTACGGCCTCCTTCAATCCGTATGACCTCCTCCAATGCTGAAACTGTTCTAGAAATGTGTGCCAATCCCCCTACGGATGCGTGCCAACTCTAGTTGCTGAAAATCTCTTCCTCCAAGCAAAGAAACTCTCCTTGGGATTCGTGCCCCATCACTTTCCCACTTGCTCTCCTAAAAAAGTGCTCCCTCCTCCTAATGAGCTGCCTTTAAACAATTTCGAAATGTAACTCTCCTAACCCTTGATCTCCCTTGAGTGCCTCTTCACTTTCCCTTGAGATCAACGGTCACGACTTAATCATTCGTTGAGGTCACTTAATTCATTAAAGTAACCCATAACATCATAAAGTCACTTTTACATTAAAAAATTAAAAGACCCAACTTTATAAAATCACTTTATAAAAACACATTATAAAGTCACTAGGAGAAAATTTGCTTGGTCACTTCTACATGCTGAGTGTTGGCAATGCAGAAGTACCTCCAAGCAACCAATTTTCAACAGAGTGCACTCGTTATTGACACACATGTTCATGGTGATTTAATTAGTTGGTGACTAATTTGAGGGGGACTATGGTTTTATTTCAGCATTAACCTTTGTGCACATGGTGCCACCTGCCCCTCAGCGAGCCGGTCGCTCCACCAGGACCTTCTCTTTACACTGGCCCGAAGAGTCCAAGCCCTTCCAACTCCCTCGGGAGTTCTTTACCCACAGTCTTCTCGGCAATCTCCCCTTCGCGTATCGGGAGATCGGGTCTTGCGATGTCGCGAGGCTTGCAACACTGTCCTCGTGCAATCAAACACCGAAACCCCGATCCCCGATGGTCAACGGTCAACCTCGGGGTATCGCTACTCGCGATGCCGAGCCCTTGTATTTCAAATCCCCGAGTACCGAAGTGTCGATCCCTCGGCTCAACGCCACCTGTACTCCACTATACCTCTGGGGTCCCACGCGGCCACGTCCTCTTCGGGATTTCGCGGATCGCGAATCCACGATACAAGGTTTCTTCGTGGTCGAAAACCCCGAAACACCGAACGCCGAAACCCCGAAGTCCGATGACACCTGTCAACATCCCATGGTGAGGCCTAACGCCTTGACACCTGTCTCCCACTCGTGCTATCGGGAAATCGCGATTCGGGAATTCGCGTCTCCTGATGCACAAGGTCACAGACCTTGTGAAACTCCGAATCCCGACTCCTCAGGATCCTTCGCCACGTGCCCTTTTTGATCAACGGCCCCGGTTGATTCGGGAAATCGTCGGTCGCGATTTTAAAGAGCTTGAGCTCTTGTCTCCAGGAACACCGAATGCCGAACCCCGATCCTCAGGGATCTCACGCCACGTGTCCCCGCTATGATCGACGGCTCTGGTCGATTTGGGAAATCGCAACTCGCGATTTCTCGAGGTGTAGAACTCTCACCTTACCAATCCCCGAACGCTGAAACCCCGAAGTCCGATGGACTTTGGTTCTCCACACCTGTGCTCACGGGTTATCTCCCGCGCAACTCCTCCACGATCGAACGGTCCTCGGGATTTCGGGTTTCTCCTTGACAACTCTAAGTCGTCGATTCTCTTCCTCTGAAGAGTTCCTCCGCTTCACCACCTTCGTCTTGCGCGAACTGAAAACAAAGGTGTTATCCCTCCTGTGCTTTTATCAACTTGGATTTCTTCAGAGATTTTCTCGAACACGCTCCTTGTGTTCGGTCTTCAATCACTTCCAAAAGTGTTGAAGTCTTCTGGGTCCTGTGCACTCACGCTTGCAACAGTCGACCTTCCCTTCTCAGACTTGCTACTGAGACTCAAATTCGACCTGCACTTCACCTGCACGGCTTCGAATAACTCAAACCCAACTCTGGGCAAAGGAGAACAAAAGTTCAACTGCTTGGCCTCCTCAACGCACTCTATGCGGAGGAATTCGACTGCACTCTATGCAGGAATCTCCTGGCTCAAACAGAGAAACAATTGAAACTCATTCTCTCAGATTTCTAACCTGATATGCAATCACATAAGCAGCATATAACAGATAAGCATAAAAAGAAGCAAACATGCAAAGGCACAATATCAACAGCACACAGAGGTCAAACACATCC
>JASDQU010030421.1:0-13978 GCA_032191745.1 Picea mariana | reverse complement strand
CCGGCCGATACAAGCCACCTTGAGGAAGAGCTAAATGACTCACAGACAATTCCACCAAAGGAGACTGTTGACCAACAAAACCCCAACCCCATGTCACCACAGGAAGGATCTTCGGTGACTACTACGGCTCAATAAAGGTCAGCAAGAGCATCAAGCAGGAGAGGTATGCATACTATCCTCATATATTTAATCACCATATATGACGATGAGGAAGGTTCAAAAGCTTCACGCATAACCCCGGTACCAATTACACAAGAGGAAGAACCAAGGGAAACATTTGATCCAGCTTCTGATGTTTTGATCCCAAATCCAAAGGAAGGCAACCATGAGACACAGAACACTATGGACACTAAATGTCTCGATCAATTGGGAACACAACCTCAAAATGACAGATCCAAGAATGACTTGGGTACTGGTGAACAAGAATAAGAAATGCAGCAGACATAAATCATCATCTCAATGGACGAACCCCCAGCTAATGTCGATACTTTTCCTACTTCCCCATCTAGGACCAATAATCCACCAGCCAACTAGCACGAGTAGGAGGCCAAGTCACCAAAAAATACAGAATTTTCCCCTACCAAGGAACTAAGAGAACCTGCCATGGAACATCTCTATACAGCGGGAATCCTAGGCAATACTTTGTCCTGGGGAGATCAACATATTCCTGAACAAGTAGATGAAATTGTCGATACACAGGAAATTTCTTATGGCGTGAATAGGAAATTTGTAATTAGAATAAATACCAAGAAAAGGAGGCTCGTGCTCGATAGCACTCTTATCATAACCACAGAGGAAACCATGTTTGACATAGAAAATTCTAAGATGACTGAGCTAATTGGAGAAGGTATGGATATAACTGATGCTACTTTGGACAGGGTAAGAAGGGATGAAAGGGATGTAGCTGCCATGAAGAAAGAACTAGATCATTTGCGACATCAAGTGAAATATTACAAGAATTCGACACAGGCAGTGGTACTCCTGAAGAGTGATTTCAGATAAATGTATGCACAATTCACTATTGAAAGAGATCTCCTCACCGCTTGCATAATTGATTTCCAAGAAGATACCCTCATGGGGCTAGAAACATGTAAAGACATGAAGCAATGGTATGAAAAGGCGCATCAACCCTTAGAACAGATAGACTACATCAGCAAAGTGCAGAAGGGTCGAGATACAGAAGAGCATGGCATCCGAGTGTTGATGGATAGCAACATCACCCGAATAAATAAGGCAATTGAACAATGGGTAAGCATGGTCCAGGAACCTCAAGAGAAAATATAGGAAATATGGGGAGAGTGTGAGAAAAGTTGGGAGAAAATCAATCAGGAAATGAAGAACATTGACCTACCAGAGTTTGGTCCACCAAAGGATTTCTCTGATTTGCATGACATAGTTAAACAACATGAAGAGAAATACCTTGCATGGGAAGCATAGATTTTGTAGGTTTCAAGCATGACCCCGGGTCAAGTGAAGAAGTTCATGGAACCCTTGATTAAAGCTCTTGCAATCCTACAACGCTTAAGTGTCAAGATAATCAAGTATAAGGAATGGGCAATAGAGATAAAGGAGGTCCTCTCTGCTCTGATGGATGAACATAGGTTCCCATCTACAAATACATGTGAAGATCTCTTCATCAAGTGGTCAGAGTACGAGAAGAACAATCTACTTCAGTAAATCCACTAGATGATCAAAATAAGAGCAAAAGAGAACATATAGATAGGATTCGTCATGTGGCATTTTCTTAACTTAACACAACTTTAGTAGCTATTTTTAGTTTAGTTATTTTTTGTTATAAATACGGGCATCGACCTTGGCCAAAGGGTCGATGGTTTTTGGAGAGAAAGAATTTTCTGGAATTTTGTAAGAGAATTATTTGTGTGCAAGTTATTTCAATTAAGAAGTTTTGTTTAGAACCAAAGACACTTCTATCATCTAAGGCATGAATGTGATTGGACCGAGGGGGACTATCTATGTCTTCAGATTCAATTTTTTGTTGTTGTATTGAGTAAGAGTTATTGTATCTATTATTTAAAGTTATCTTATAATGTTGTAACAGTGCTTTATTTTAGTTGATGAATAGAAATCGATTATGTTAACCTGTGATTGATAATAGAGCATTGAAAATTATGTTTCTTGCACTAGCTTCCTAACACTTGTATGTTTTTATTTTCTGTAATTGTTATCTCAGACAATGTTGAATGTCCACTAATCAAAATGGTATTATTGTTGGTTTGAATTAGTTTAGATCTTCTTTGTCTGCATGCTAAGGTATAAAGGTTATCCTAAAACCCATCCTTCCCCCTAACACACAATTTCACTTCCCTCTACCATTTAGATTAAGCTATATCTTTATTTTGTTATAAATATTAAGAAAAATAACCAAAAAGAGAACTATGTAACCTAAGGAAAGACCTCATAGAAAATACATATATGTCATTCACGATTAAATCCCATTGATAATTCTAGCCAGACCACGAATCTGGAGAACCTTACGACTCATCAATCGCTTACGAGTCTAATTGGGCCTCTTAAGTGGGTTTGGTTCTTGTTATTGAGTTAAAGGGATATCAGACCCCTCAACATGAAGCAAACAAAAACATTAAATAGCCAAGTAAAAACCCCTCCCCTCACTCCTAATCTCATTGTATTCATAATTTATTGTGTTTACATAATCTTTCATACACTTCATTGTCACTATAACATTGAGTTTAAAGATAAAATCTTTTTTTCAACCATTTTTTGTTCAATTAGATGTGTATGTATTTCACTGTAATTACCATTTAGCATTATTTTATTTTCTTAATTCCCAACCCACTAACCAAGGAACCATTTGATGTTTCCTTTGCACACAGAAACTATGCATCCCACAAAGAAATTCAACGGCATTCCCCTAGGTTGAGTAGTGTAATTAATTTCTTTATATTATTTATTCAATTTCATATGTGTCATGAAACTCAGGTCGAAGGATAAAGGTGCATAACCATGTGATCAAGTGATGGTTGGTTTTCCCTACTATCATACCTAYTATAGTTAACATCAAGTTCAATAGGGAGGGTGAACCAACACTCATTTTTGTGTATATTTATACTTATTTCTCATTTTTAGGTTGCTTCCCCTAAAGGGGCCCACACACAAAAGAAAAAAAAAACACAAAACCCAAAAACATTAAAAAACAAAAATATAGGGTTCAATAACWTGAAACAAACCTATATATATGCAAACAATATTTATATATCTATATCTATTATTTTTTAATTAGATAGGTTTCAATTATTCAATTTTGTTGACCAAGAGACACTTGTGAAAGCAAGACGTGATATTGTTGCATGGATGGCTTCATATTTTCATTTTTGCATTGTCAATTTCTAGAATTCTAAGATTCAAAGCAAGGGAATCTTCATTAGGGGGCCCTCAAAAAATTTATCTTCCTTGTATCGATTGAGTGCATTTTCCTCGAATTGGTCTAATTGGATAAATCTCACAGTTTCAAGCTTTGAATAGTTTATCTCGGATTGGAATACTAATCTCATAGTTCCGAGCTTTGAATAGTTTAGCTCGGATTGGAATACTACTATGATTGGGTAAGCTCAAGTGAACTCCATCAACCAGGTCTTGAGCATCTTCCTTCTTCCATTGCGTAGGTATCCTTGCTCCATCGCG
Organism: Picea mariana; assembly: GCA_032191745.1. Taxonomy (NCBI): domain Eukaryota; kingdom Viridiplantae; phylum Streptophyta; class Pinopsida; order Pinales; family Pinaceae; genus Picea; species Picea mariana. The sequence continues at coordinate 10,315 of JASDQU010030421.1, read as the reverse complement.
TAGTTGTCCTTCTTTCATCCAATCGGCTTTAAGATCCTAGAAGTGATAGTGACAAGAAGGAGCTAACCCCTCCTTCTATGAACTGCATGGGGCACTCATTGTCTGGACCAAGTGTTGTACGCCAACTCACTCATTTTATACTAGGAAAAATAATTGTGAGATAAAAGGTGTGAGCCTGATCGAGAGAACTTTCATAATGGAATGTTATCCTTACTTATTGATTAAACAAATTAAAATCTAAAAATAATTTATTGTTAAAGTCTCAAACCTTTTGTCCGTCCACCCAACATCTTGGTAAAATTTTATTTTTCATCCAATTACATATTTTACATACTTGTAGCAACCTATTGAAGGACTAGAATTGAAATTTCAAACCCCAAATTTTATACTCAACCCTCCTTTAACTTACCTGGACCGCAATTTCGGGCTTTTTTTCACATATTACAAGGCACAAACAACTTGCTCAGAATTTACATCCATATTAAATGGCATGGATGTAGGTTTTTGAAGTTATTTTAACTCTTAAATTTTAGTATTTTTGCATAATACATTCACGGGATAATTTTTTTAAACCTCGGGAACCATTTTAGATAATTTTTCCAAGGCCATAAGGGAGCAAATGGCCTGTTGTTCGCTTTTATTAGATTGTTGGTCCAAAAATAAATGAGTTCATTTTCATACACGTTGCCCAAAAATACCACCCTCGGGACCTTATGGGCCTCCAAGGAGGTGAGGGAGGAAAATACCCAAGTTAGGTGGTCCTAAGAGGGCTTGTACATAAGTCTCTCACCTCTATTTCTTCCCCTTTCACTGCCTATATATCATGACCATTTGAGGTGCAAGTAGCCTCTAACATGTGTAGAGATACCAAAGAGGTTGTAACTAGCTTAACCGCCATATAGGTTGGATTTATCTCAACAGACGGATTTTTCTAATAATGGTGAGGTGATGGAAAATTCTTGTAAGTATGTGTCTAGGTTGAAGATGCTTTAAAATTGACAATTGTGTGCACATAGGTATATGGATTTTTGAAGGAAAGGTGAAGTGATTACAAAGTATGTTTAAATTGAAAAGAATAATGAATTAATACCTACCATGAAGAATAAGAAGTTTGTATTCTTTTTCATGATTGTTAATTTTGGATTAGGTGAATCAATTCTTTTGTTTGTATGCAACGATCATTGCATATGACTAGTGTAAGGAAGAAACTAGTTTTCAACAAGAGATTGATTTCTAAAAGGAGAGAATTATTGATATATAGACTGACTATTGTGTCATAAAGTAAGGATATTGGATTTCATGATCATGAACTTACGGTTGAAGTATGTAATTATATTATAATGATGACAACATGATGTGGATGTACATGTGGATAAAATGTGTTAGGGTTATTTATTAGTATTACATTTGAATATGTTAAGTGGCTTGGTATTGTGCAATTTTATTTTCTCATTTTTTAATAAGGACGACCTCCATGACATTAAAACTCATATTGTTAGGAAGAGGTTGAATAGTTATATAAAACAAGTTTTAATAAATGCAACATTATCCTACATAACATCAATTAGATATGTGGTAATTGTGGTATACTCAGGAAAGTAACTAAAAGATGTGGATAGTTGTGTATGTAAGAAGTTATAGACATGATAATCCCATTAAGTTGATTGGAATAAAAATTTATGTGAGTTGGAAATTATCTAAAGGTGTGGATGAATAATAAAGAAAAAGAAAGAAGCGATGGGTCGACACACAAGAAGTAACAATGATATATTGGTTTAATTATGATAGGTTAGAATATTATGTCAAACCTTGACGGATRGGCAAACAAATCATAAAAATTATTATATCGGATAAATTGATATAGTTGAACAATTCACTAGTAAAAATGGATCAATTATAACGTAAAATATTGAAATAACTTACAAATTAGTAATGACCTATTGACAACATATTTTACATTCGTATTAATTGTAGTGGTCCTTGGAATGAGTAATGAGAGTAAAGTTTTATGACCTTAGAACTTGAGGAAAATATCAAAATGTAGAGATGGTTTTGGAAGGAGGATTTTGAGCAAATTTAGTAACTTAATCATAACATGAGCCATAAACTTATGTTGGTAATTATGCTTGGTATTAAGAATTTGACCAAAAAAGAACTAATGGTTTCTTGTATTTATAAATGTTAGGGTTGTTTGAAATATGTAAGGATGAATTTTGGGAKGTGAATGTCAAAGGTGAATGTGATATTTAAGGATTGGATTTGTCATCAATCAGTTGTTAATGAAAACACATGTTTATTATGACGGTTAACTAGCATAAATTGTGAAATGTTTAGATGATCAATTGTCAYGTGTGGTTTTTCCTTGGATTCATTATTAACTGTATTATTGGATTAATTTTAAATAAAGAATTTGTGATTTATCTATGATTGGTTGAAGCTTAAAAGTTTTGATATTATCAAACAAAGAATATGAAGAATATTATAGTACATGGCAATAATATGATGAATTATAAATTAGTTAGTCCATAAGATAATGGTAATCATGTGAAATGAAAGTCCATTTCTGATTTGGATAAGAGTGATCTCATTTGATGAAACTAAAGAAGAAATGTTGATACCTAATAAGAGTATCCTCCAATTAATATTGAAAGTGAAATGTTGGGTTAACATGAAGATAGATTTAAATTTTTATTATTACCTATTCAACCTAGTTTTTCTATATGGGCGACCGAGTATTATTTGATGGATACACTTTTATGAGATTAATCATTTTTAAAAACTCTCTTTGGTTTGACATGATCATTTATAATTATATGATATGATAATTATGTTTTAATAATGAACATACCAAGAGCTACTTGATGATATTAAACATTATGACTTTTTGCATAGAGTTATGATTTGGAATGATAATGTTTTTTTCCCCATTAGAAAACACAAAAAATTGTAATTTTATTTCAAGAAACAAAATTATATTTTTCAAATTCTATAATGGCACTCCACAATTCTGCATAGGGAACTGACCAACAATTCAAAATGGGATAGTTCATCACTAGGTTACAAAGTAACTAACATACATAATTTTCCTATCCATGTATTTGAGGTAAACCTAGTATAATATGATAAGAATAAAGCCTATGTGTTTATGGGTTTAAATTCGCCAGACAATAGAAAGGGGTACTCCTGTTACACAGTCCCGACTAGAATATGCATCGTTTGGTTTAGTTGTCCCATTCGGAATTTGACATGGCTTCCATTGATATTGTTTTGGGGGTTTTTGGCCTGTTACGATCCAGTTTACCAATGAGGATGGATGATGAGTGAATATGCAATGCAAAGATGTAGATGAAGACTATGTATTGAAAACAAACTAATATATCACTACTCTAATCTAATCTATCCTAGCTCGAAGGAGTCGAAGAACACTAAAGTAACCAGCGAGTTGTAAATGAAACCAAATCCTGCACAAACTCCCACACAGATAGTTGAAATAGAAGAGCAAAACCGGAAACAAGTACATGTAAACATGTCTAACCAGAACACTCTAAAGTATACCAATGCATGCGTTAACAACTCAACAATCTCAAGACTTGAAGATATTCTAAGAAACACTTAAAACCTCATAATAACAAAGAGTTCCTAAGAGTTAATCTATAAGCAAACAAGTATTCTTACAGTCCATGTGAACAACATTCATCTTTACTCAAAATAATTCACATCATAGATGTATCCACACACAAGTATCCCTTCTTTAGAAAATTGGCCCTGAGGGCTTCTCAATCTTAGCAGTTTCAACAATAGTGCATAAAAACTCTAAGACAGACTCTCCAATTTTAGTTGACACCATGTTCCCAAAATAGTTCAGAAATAGACAATGTTTGAAGAGAAAAAAACCCTTTACAAAATGAGCCTCTTCTCTTTCTTATACAATTCTTAGTAATTGTTGGATGACTCTTTTCCTTCCTCTTGAAGAGGCGGTTACAAAAAAAATTCAACTTCCTACTTCCTAGTGACAAGTGTACAATAAGGATAAAATTGAGATTGGTTGGGAAAGAGACAACATAGGAAAAAGGTGTTGACATCTTCTAGCCCCTATTTTGTCTTCATTCAAGGACTTTTATCCCTGATATATGTTGTCCATATTTCTAATTGATCGTACATGGATCTGATCCTTTTGTGAGTTACTTGTTCTAGAGTTGCATTTTTCATGGCCATGTTGTCCTCAAGGGTCCTCATGTATTTCGCTAGTGTCGTCATGAAAGCATGTATCATGGTATGTATTTTTACCGGTTTCAGCAAGTCTTGATCTATGAGGTCTGTGGAGATGGTAGTGGTTGCTTCAACCACTGCTTTCCTTTGATTTGTGCTCTCATGCACCTTGTCCACTAGCTCTTCTATCACAAGATTCTTCCCGACCTTGTTTAGCCTTGGTAGTTGGCTTCTCTTGATCAATTCATGCACAACTTTGTGTATCCTTGAGCATATTTCCATTGATTTGGTAACCTCCTTATCATCTCTCTACCCTGCATGTTGACAATGTTCAAGTGCATATAGGTCCTTTTTTATGTCTCCTTTTGATGGTCGGTAAAATTTTGGAGGTGGATCAGGATTTTCATCGATCCATCTGTCGATGTCGTTAATGCCTTCTAGGATAGTTTTATATTATGTCAGTTTTGTTTGTATTTGATTATTCTGCTCTATTATTATAGTGGTTGCTTCTTGAAAGAGGTGCAAGTGAGCATACATGTCTATGATGGCTTCTTTGAGTTCTCTCCTGACCTTCTCATCACTAACTCTGAAAATTTGAAGGTTGCATTCATCAATTCTAAAATGCTGAAGTATTTCCTCCAGTTCTTTGATTCTTTTCTCTTTCTCCTCATTTTGATAGCACGGTATTTGAATGTTATCCATGTTAGCATTCATGAATGCAGAGTCGACTGTAATCGTTGCTATGGTGTTTTCCCTCACATTTCCTGGCAAAGGGACATGTGTGACAAATTATATAGGTATCCCATCCGTTGCTATCACTTTCTTCACCTGTTCTTGCACGATCCTACCAATTTTATTGTCATAGCTGAAGCTTCTTAAGTCAAGCACTTCACTTGGTTGGAATGGTTTCCAGAGTCCCATTCCTAAACCACTACATGTTATATATATTTCCTCACCTGTTGCTAATGACTTTGGGATGTATGTTTCCATTGGGTAGGTTTCCCCTCTTCTATCTTCCACTTCAACCACTTTTTTGGCCACCTTTTTTGCTTGTTTTGTTTCCTTTCTTGCTACTGCTTCCCTAGTTGCTTGCTCCTTTTGTTTGATCTCTCATTCTGCTGCAAAATTTTCCTCTGCCTTGGATTTGGCGTTGGACTTGTCTACATCAATCTTTCCCTTATTTTTTACTGCATAATTCTTCTTTTTTATGACTTTATCCTTATCCCTCCTCTTCTTATCAGTTGGTACTTCCTCTACCTCTTTCATTGACCCTGAGTGTATTGAGGTGGAAGTGCGGGGTGATTGCTCAACTTCCTCTTCCTCTGCCTCTAGCCTCTTCTTCATCTGTGATCTTCCCTCTTGGTTTACCACTCCTGTTGAATATGACTTTATCATAATTATGGGCGTTCTGGTGCACTTCTTCTTCCTCCCAAATGTTTGTGGTATATTCCCAGGGTAGACCAATATTATTGAAGTGGTCTCTCACAATATTTTTGGGGTCATGTATTTTGTATCGCTCTTCTCCGAAGTGATAATATAGCAATGTATTTACCTTGGCTTGAGATTTCTTGGTGTTCTCGAAGAAGTAATTACCAACATACAGTGGTAGAGGTGGCTAGATTACCTTTTTCAGTCGATATAACATTCCCCCAACCCTGTGTATGATGGTCTGGTATGCGACCTCCTGAAGTAAAATATTCTCAGGAACAAATTAGGGGAGAGAATGAGGTGGTTTCATTGTGCCATACACTCTTATATATGTTTCAGGCTCCATGAGATACCAATTTCCAATTATCTTTATGATTGTTATAGCTTTATCGGTCATGCAAGGAGGAGTGGTGAAGAATATGAATTTGTATAAAGGGGCCATAAAATGATCACATATATTCTGGTATTTCTTCTGATATATGTGATCCCAAAGAACTTTATAGTGCACATGAATTGTCAGGATGGATGGTTACCAACTCTACCCCATTCTAGGGTTTTTATGAGTTTCACATGATGTCCAAGAGGTACGAGGACATGTGAAATCTTGGAAATGTTTTGGGTTGGGCCCCTTTTACCGTAGAGATAGCCACCATGAGATTTTAATATAGGATGTCATCCCAATTGAATGATATCCCTTCATCTGCACAGTATTATATCAGGGGCATATACGATAAAGAGAATTGTGTTGTGTCAGGTTCCCCATATAATCTACACAACATGGCTACCAAGTAATGATAAGGTCTTCTCAAGGAATTTGTGGGATATCCACTTTTGGGCCTATATTTGAATTGTTTGTCGGCCCTATACCACTTGGTAAATAGCTCCTTTGGCATGTACTCAAACTCACTACGGAGCTTGTTATCCAGCTTCTTGCTTCCCTTTTTGATGTGATAACACTTGGAAAAATATTCAGGTCTAAATGAATCTATGGGATCCTTCCTGGAATTGAAATCGTGTCTGTCATTTACATCGATATTCTTCAAAATCCATGTGATGGCATCTACATGCAGGAAACTCGTCAGGTGTGCTGCTACTCTGAAAATTCCTGACTTCCTGATATTTTTGAACACTTGGATTTCATTTGGTTCTTAAGGCTTGGAGGAGAAGTTAGAATTTTTTGAACATGTGGTATACTTCTCCCCACTTCAACATTTCTCCATCCTTCTCCAAAAGTATCGACGTATCATTGTACGTAGCTCTGATTATTTACGGCTCTCCCTCTTCTTGTTGGCCGCTACCGGAGACCTCGATCTTGAGTACCTTGCTTGTTGTCTTCTTTCAAGGCGACATACTTGGACCTGCAATAAAAATTAAATGAGCTTAGTGAAGAGGTTAAATTTACACCTAATATGATATTGAATTAAAAATATGAACTACCAGAAAACTTATTGGGGTTTTCATTGGGTGAAGAGTCAACATCTGAGGATGATAAAGTGATGGCATGCATGCTTGAGTAACTTGGTGAAAATTTAAGGAAGAATGGGTGAAAAATGTGCTTATAAGGGAAAATCGGAGGTTTAAAGATTAACTCCTCCAATGCAAATCAGAGGAGTTGATAACAAGTTGTTCGATGGGTATCAGATGAGTTAGTGTCCAAGTATTTGATTTTTCTTTGGGAAAGTTCATGCTAAGGCTCCCAAGAAAGGTTAAGAGTTGACTGAAATAGCTCCGATCGACATAGTTGACGACAACTCCTCTGATATGAATCAGAGGGGTTAACTCCAACTACTTCGATAACAAATTGGAAGAGTTATTTTCAAAGCTTCTGAAGTATAAAGAATCAGTGGAGTTACTTAGAACTACTCCAATCATATTAGAGGAGTTAACAAGAACTCTTCCGATATGATCGGAAGAGTTACTATTAAATTTTTCGATTAAGAAATAAAAGGTCGCAGAGGTTGTTTAGAACTCCTTCGATCATATCGGAGGAGTTAACACAAACTCTTCTTATATGATCGGATGAGTTAACATGAAGTGATCCGATGGGACTAGGGGTAAAACAAAGGTTGTGGTTTTGATAGGTGATATTGTCAAGGATTATTCGAGGAAAACATAGGGGTCATATTGAATACGTGTAATGTCAAGATTTTTGGATTCTTTGACCATGATTTCAGGACAATGAACTAAGTTTAGCTGTGAGGTTGTTCAAACAAACCTAGTGCTAGTTAGGTTAGAAGGAACATGAAGATCCTATCATTGTGAAGGAAAATGTGGGGGGTTAACAGTAGAAATTTGGCGTTGGTGTGCGAGGGTGATAGGAGGTAAAAGACAAACCAATAAGGTAATGCGACAGTCTAGGGTATACTTATGAAGAAATGGAAACAAAATATAAAACCTAACCCTAGAAAAAGAGGACAAGTTATCAGAGCTTACCTTGCCATGTGGTCGAAATTTAGAGGATACGAGTGCAAATGTAGGGGCTCAACGCGTTCTCAGTATATATAAATCTCGTTTCACTTCGACGCATTGATGAAATAATGAGAAGTGGGGGATGCTCATTATATATAAAGAAATCAGTCACCTGTAATTTAATGTGGTAGTTGATATTAATGATCAGAGGACTTAGAGGAAACTCCTCTGATGGACATCGAAGGAGTTTGAGCCAACTCCTTTATTTCCATCGGAGGTGTTGGAGACAATTTGCGCGATATATAAGGTTTATTGCAGGGAGAGATGGGAACTCCTTTGATGTACATAAGTGGAGTTAAAGGGAACTCCTCTTATGTACATCTGAGGAGTTAGAAGAAATTTTGTCGATTTCTCGCAAACTTGCTCAAAAAATGATTTTTTCAAGTACTTCCTTTTGCTAGTGTTTTCTTAAGGTAAGGAGTACTTCCGAAAAAGGCTTGAGGTAAAGAGAGAGGTTGCTAGAAGGATGTTTTCAAAACATAAAAAATAAGGGGCTCCATTTTCTCAAAAGGGAAATTGCAATGGAGTGAAGGAAAATGGAGGGTTGTAGTTCATGTCACAACAAATGGCGACACACTGGGTGAAGCCATGAACCTTTGTTAGATGATATCCACACATATTTTGGGGGGATATTTTCACTTATCATGTACAATATCAAGAGAGAAACAATAGTTCCCATAGCTTGGATTCTAAGAGAACTTGGATGGTACGAAGAAGGGGTCAGACCTTACCTTTGACCAGATTTCCTTTCAAATTATTTCTTATTCATATGATAAATTACTAAAGGAGAAGGTGTAGGGAGTATGTCAGAAATGAAACATCGGGAATGTTGAGAATACAAGTTATATTTCACTTCTCTGGTGTTGCTCCACTTCCAGCGAGCCTCCATAGCCCCCATAGAGTCACCCCGATGTCACAATCCTTGATCCACTGCCAATGAGCATCCATAGCCCCGCCAAAGATACTTTCATGTCCCAAGTGATTTGGAAATCCTTTCCCTAAGCCTTTACATTTTATAAAATTTGATTCTCTTTTGTTGAGAGAGAGGTGGATGGGGGGATTCCAGTTATCATTTAAAGGCACTAGGTATGACACCAGTGATAGTGACATTTTCTAATTTTATTATAGATGAGAGAACTTCCTGAGATATGATTTCCAAAATACTATGGACATCTTTTCCAAATAATTTTCTTTCAGTTCACCCAATGTGACAATCTGTTCTTAAGTAGAGGTCATTGGTTCTTTTTTCCATTGCATTGTTCTCGTGTATTGATAAGATATGTTCCTCCACTAAATATAACTTGAGGAGATGCACAACAAGGATTACATGGTTGGAGTGATATGTGTATTAAACACCATGTCACGGAATTGCTAGGATATTAACACCGAATGTTCTATGACTTAAATATATGACCAGGACTAAGGTACTAGAAACTCCAAAAATCAGGGTGGTAGTTTTCGAGAACGAACATAAATATGAAAATATAAACAACAAGACATATTGAGTAACAAACATAAAAAAATCAGAGTAAACAAAAAATAAATGGAGAAAGAAAGGTAAATGTCAAAGACTTATTTATGTACAAGGGAAAATTAGCCTCGAAAGCTAGTTGATGTAGTGCTTGATAGCTTGGCCATTTACATGGAGAGGGTCAGCTTCCCCTTGAAGGTTTTGTAGTTAAAAGGTACCTTGGTGAATCTTTTCTTTGATAACATAAGGACCAAGACAAAAGTTGTTGGAACTTTGATTGTGTTGATTAAGGTTGGTTGTCATTGATGTCAACCCTTGAAGAAAGACCCGTAGCACAAAGGTTTGGGTAATGGACCCAATAGTGTTTGATGTAAATATTACTCATTATTGTTTTTTCATGGTTGATAAGAAGTAAATATGGATGAACTCCAAAGTGGTCCCCTTATGGTGAAAGCCCTCACAAGAAGACACTTTGTGCAGTAAGAGAACCCATGCTTAATTGTGGAATAATGAGATGAAGGAAAGTGAATTTGTCAGAGAAAATATCTTAGATGGATAGTGTATGTCATGTCATTTCCGGTGGTATGTGGAACGTCACATAATTCCTCACGGTTAGAGAGTTATGGCCATGAGAAGTTGGAGACCCCAGGTTTGGGTAATGGACCCAAGTTTGTTTGATGGGTAACGGTATGAGTTATGATATATTTTCAGATAATATTATTCTATATGGATAGTACA
>JASDQU010030416.1:0-16122 GCA_032191745.1 Picea mariana | reverse complement strand
TGTTTGTATTTTTCACCCAAGAGGACGATCAGCCACGGGAAAATTATAGACGCATAGAATGGTGACTCACCAAGAGGTGGGGGGAGGCTCCCACAATAGAGACGAAGAGTCTGACGAAAGGAGGGAAGTAGGGACCCCTCCAGATCTAGCTGAGACTGTGAGGAGACTCATGGTCAAATTACAAAGTTGCAAGGCTGACAATGAGAGGATGATGAAAGAACAAGAGAAGAAAACAGAAATTAACACACTTTTACTGCAGAGCTTATCTGACCTACAAAGACAAATGTAGCATGAACCTGAGATACAAAAACTTGGTCATATCAGTGGTCACACTGAGAGGAGCACCTCGAGAAAGGTCCACCCAAAAGGTAAAGGAAAAATGTCAGGCGATTCCTCTTGGAAGGAAGCTGGCGACTCAGAGGGCTCTTCTAGCAGCAGAACTAGTTCTCCTTTCCAAAGAAAACAGAAGAAGAGAATGCTTTCCAAGGGTCATAAATTCAAAGAATTCAGGAAGGCCAAACCACCCTCCTTCGATGGTGAAATAAATAAGGGAGAGGAACTAGAAATACTTCTGGAAGAAGTATTTGTCGGAAACATATTTCGACAAAAAGACTAAAGAATTATATGAACTCAAACTAGGGAAACTCACTATAGAGGAATATGTCAACAGATTCCTCGAGTTGCTGAGGTATGTACCTTATATAAAAGTAGAAAAGGCAAAGGTGCAATGTTTCATCAGCGGACTACCTAAGGACTATCAGAACAAAATTGAATTTGATGAGCCAAAGACCCTAGAAGGCACTATCTGAAAGGCAAGATATTGTCATGAACAGTTTGGACATCGAATAGAACCTCGCGAAGGCTGGAAACAGAAGAATAGTTCAAGATTTCATAGAAAGGGGATTAAATCCCCAAGATTTAAGAACTATAATAAGAACTCAAGGATGATCTTCCCAGCCCAAAGTGTACACCAATAGAACTTCCTTCCTTGGGCGGAAATAAAAATTTTGGATCTGTACCAGTGAAGGTTGATAACCCAAAGAGAGAACCTTTGAAATGTTGGGGCTGCGGAGAAGAACATCTACTGAGAGACTATCCACACCGAAAACAAAATAATTGGAGAATTTACAGCATCCAGGAAGCTACCACCGTCAATGGTGTGGCCAGGAGTGTGCCACAAATTTATGCACCCTTGGATAATAACCAAGACGACCACCAAGCTTCAGTGGTGGAAATAGAAGGTTTGATTTCCAACCATCTAGTGTCTATTCTGATTGACCCTGGTTCAAATTTGAGTTATATAGCCCCTAAGACTATTGATAAGTGTAAACTACAGCCACATAAGCATACCAAGCCATGGTCAATTAGAATAGACAGTTAGCCACTGGCACCAAAAGAAGGGTAGCAGAGGTCATACCAGCCTGCCAATTAACTATGGAAGAGTTACCCACCCAAGAAACCCTTAACATATTACCCCTGGGATTGTATGATATGTTGATTGGTATGGACTGGATAGCCTCCCATAAAGCCAGACTGGAATGTTACCATAAAACCTTAGAATGTGTAAGTAAAGAAGGGAAAAGGATAACCCTTCAAGGGATCCAAAAACTTGTCTCGGTGAGACAAATATCATCTCTGCAAATGAGAAAGTATTGTCGAAAAGGATGTCCCCTATATGCAATACAGGTGTTGAAAACAATTGAAGGTGACAAACCAAGCCTCGAAGACCACCCTACCCTGAGAGAATACAGAGATGTATTTTCGAAAGAAGTATCGGGTCTACCTCTGAGAAGGGACATTGACTTCTCGATATAACTTGCACCGAGAGTGGTGCCGGTGTCTAGGACACCTTACTGGATGAGTACACCTGAGCTAGTTGAACTCAAATTGCAATTGAGAGAAATGATAGATAAGGGCTATATCTGGCCCAGCGTGTCTCCATGGGGAGCACCAGTCCTGTTTGTGAAAAATAAGGATGGTACCCTTAGAATTTGTGTATATTATAGACAACTCAATAAGGTAACCATAAAGAACAAGTACCCCTTGCCCATGATCAATGACCTGTTCAATCAATTGGGAGGTGCATCTTTTTTCTCAAAGATTGACTTGAGGTCATGATACCATCAAGTCCGAATCAAGGGTGAAGACATCTATAAAACTTCCTTCCAGACGAGGTATGGTTACTATGAGTTTGTGGTAGTGCCATTTGGGTTAACCAATTCCTCTACCACTTTCATGTGCTTGATGAACAATGTACTTAGCAAATTCCTAGACAAATTTGTGTTGGTTTTTATTGACGATATATTAATTTACTCAAAGAATAGAGAAGAGCATGAAGAGCATATTAGGCTTGTGCTTCAAGTGCTAAGAGAACATCAAATCTATGCCAAATTCAGCAAATGTAACTTCTTTCAGAAGGAAATACATTACTTAGGCCATGACCTATATGAATAAGGGGTAGCAATAGACCCTGACAAGATCAGGTCTATCATGGAATGGCCTACCCCAAAGGATGTTTTGGATATCAGATCCTTTATGGGATTAGCAGGATACTATAGGAGATTTATAAAATGATTCTCCAAGATTGGTTGTCCAATCACTGTCCTCCAGAAGAAGGAGACTAAATGCATGTGGACACAGAAATGTGAAGAAAGATTTCAAACCCTGAAACATCTATTGACCCATGCACCCGTGTTGAAGATCGTCGATCCCAAAGTCGATTTCCTCATGTGCACAGACACCTGCAAGGAAGGGCTTGGAGGAGTCCTTATGCAAGGAGGAAGTGTGGTCTACTATGAATCCCAGAAATTGAATGAGAATGAAGTCAATTATGTGACCCATGATCTAGAGTTGTCTGCCATAGTGCACGCCTTAAAAATGTGGAGGCATTACCTCCTGCGAAGGAAATTTGTACTCATGATAGATCACTATGGATTGCAATGTTTGTTTGACCAACCGAAGCTCAATGCCAGACAAGATAGGTGGATGGCCCTCCTTAGCAAGTTTGATTTCAAAATCAAACACATTAAAGGAAAATAAAATAGGGTGGCCGATGCCCTTAGCAGAAGTATGAAAACAATTCACCTGGCAGCGATGAGCACCTGTAAGATGGATGTCAAAGAAAGAGTCAGAAATGCACAAGAAACAGATCCCTTCGTCCAGACCGTGACCTCGTACCTACAACAAGAGCCCACTGGGGTAAAGTATGGAGACTACCAGATGATGGAAGAAGGTCTGCTCACTTACTGAAGTAGATTGTACATTCTAGATTGTGATGACTTGAAGAGGTTCATACTGGATGAACTACATAAAAGACCCTATACTGGTCATCCAGAATACCGGAAGATGATCACGGCCACCAGGAAACAATTCTATTGGCCTGGGTTGAAGAAAGACATAGCAAAGTACTTAGCCAAATGCATAGAGTGCCAACAGGTTAAAGTAGAACACCGACACCCAGCAGGATTATTGCAACCTTTACCAATCCCAGAATGGAAATGGGATACCATCTCCATGGATTTCATCACTGGGTTACCAACCTCGACCAAACAGAATGACACCATCATGGTAGTGGTGGATAAATTGAGCAAGTCTGCTCATTTCATCCCCGTCAAGTCGACTTGCAAGGCAATAGACATCACCCAGGTATTCATGAAGGAGATATTTAGACTGCATGGTATGCCGAAAGAGATCGTGTCTAACAAAGACACGAAATTTACTTCCAACTTTTGGAAATCACTAATGGATGTTTTAGAGACCAAGTTTCTATTTAGCACCACCTATCACCCTCAAAGCAATGGACAGATGGAAAGAGTGAACCAAATATTAGAAGACATGCTAAGAATGCATGTAATGCATCAACCCAAGAAGTGGGAAGACTACCTGCCACTGGTGGAATTCGCCTACAACAACGACTACAAAGAATCCCTGAAGACGAGTATGTTCGAAGTCCTCTATGGTAGGCCGCGCAACACTCCAGACAGTTGGAGTAATCTCGTAAACATAATTTCTTTTGGACCTGAAATGTTGAAAGAAATGGAACAACAAGTGACTCGGATAAAAAAAAACCAGAAGGTCGCTCAGAACCGACAGAAAAGTTATGCCGACCAAAAGATAACTCCAAGAGAGTTCAAGACAGGAGACCATGTATATCTCAGAGTTAGGCCCAGGAAGAGTTCCCTGAAAATGGGAGCCTGTGCCAAGTTGGCACTTCAGTATTGTGGACCCTTTGAGGTTCTAGATAGAGTGGGACCTGTAGCCTATAGGCTAGCACTTCCTCCCACAGTAAAAGCACATAATGTTTTCCATGTTTCATTATTGAAGAAATATGTACATGATTCTAATCATATAATTGATTGGNTAGGTGGAACCGAAGGGAGAATTCCTACCAGAACCTCAATGCATACTGGACAGAAAGGAAACCCTACTCTGGAACCGAACAATTGCATAGGTCAAGGTGCAGTGGAGACATTTTGGCCCAAATGAGGCTACATGGGAAATGGAGGATGCCATGAGACAAGCATATCCAATTTTGTTTACCTCTGTGCATACATGTCATATTAATAGATAGAACATCAAGGAAGATGTTCCTTTAAGGGGGAGGGAATTTTAACACCCTGTTTCCCCCAGTCTGTAAAAATAACTATACTGGCCAAGAACGATGGCAAACTCAAAGATGTGAATGTGTGATTTGAATGGACCTTAGTATAAAAGGTCGACGAATGTAAATAATGTTATGAATATATGTTGCAGAACTTCTGGGAGGGGGATGTGCTGAAAAGAGACCATGATGGTTGATGAAAGGTGGTGGAAGGCACCTGGAATGGTGGCGTTAACTTCCACTGAAACCAATATTGTATTTGGTCTTCATTGGCCTGAAGATTAAGAGCGGCATGTTGGCCTCGAAAAGAATTACTCGCCAGGTTGGTAGGTGAGGAGTCTCCTCATGAGTTAATGAGGGATGGGGGTGAACCGCCCATCCATGGAAGCCTCAGGCCTGACCAATGCGGGGAAGTTCATGCCACACGAAAACTCACCAGAAAATAAAATGCAGGAAAGAAGTGTGGAAGGGGGGGGGCAAATGTGACAGAGATCACAAGAGGGAAAAATCAGAAGAACTCTGGAAAATACAGAGTGAATGATGAGCAGAGGAGAAGGAGAGTAACCTTCGTTCTCGACTTCTGATGAACAGATACTGAGTCTCAAGCATCATGGTCTAGCTCAGGGGTGGCTAGTGGTAAATCCATTCGAAGTCGTTGAGCCTACGGTTGGGTGGAAACAAGCACCCCTCTCAGCAGTTGCATCAAACCTGGTGTTTTTATGATAAGTGTTATATCTTGTATCTTGAATTGAATATCCTGAAATATATGCTCATGGTTTGTGCAATTATAAATAGTTTCGGTATAAGAATATCTGCATGATGTATTGATTGGAAATGGTAGTTACATGCTTATACTAGAATGACCACATTCGGCTTATGCATATATATATATATATATATATTGAACTAATTTAGATTTCAAGTTTGTTCTCAGGAGATTTGTTCCCTTATTTGTCTTACATGATGCACTAGATATATTTCCCCATAGGGACACCCTTTCGAGATCACTCCCTTACTTTCTAGAAGACCTTTCAGTCTGGTCTTCAAACCTGGTGAAAGTTGCCCGAGGACCTGAAGGAGGATTTTATGGTTTAAGTCTTAAAACCCTACACAAGAGGGATTGGTTCTCTTAGATAAGCCTCAATATTTCGGTATTTCGGTACCCAGAATACCCAAGGGTAAGTTCCCTTGTACTCGCAAGTCCCGAAACCCTGACTTTCGAAATCCTGAAATTATAGCGTGCAGATAAGTGACGATATTTCGGCATTTTGGTACCTAGAATACCCAAGGGCGAGTTCCCTTGTACTCGCAAGTCCTGAAACCCTGACTTGCAAAATCCTGAAATGATAGCGTGCAGATAAGTTATGATATTTCAGTATTTCGGTACCTAGAATACCCAAGGACGAGTTCCCTTGTACTCGCAAGTCCCGAAACCCTGACTTGCAAAATATCGAAATGATAGCGTGCATATAAGTTACGATATTTCGGTATTTCAGTACCCGGAATACATAAGGGCAAGTTCCCTTGTGCTCGCAAGTCCTGAAACCCCGACTTGCGAAATCCTGAAATGATAGTGTGCAGATAAGTTACGATATTTCAGCATTTCGGTACTCAGAATACCCAAGGGCGGGTACCCTTGTACTCGCAAGTACCGAAACCCCGACTTGCGAAATCCTGAAATAATAGAGTGTGGAGAAGTTATGATATTTCAGTGTTTCAATACCCGGGATACCTAAAGGCGAAGTTCCTTGTACTCACCAGTCCCAAAACCTTGACCTGCGAAATCCCGATGGATGAAACCCCGAAATAGTTGAGCATGTTTAGATTTGGTGTTTCGGAGTTCGGCTCCTGGAAAACCTAGGTGCGAGACCTCCTGTCTGCGCACATCGCGAAACCCTGAATCATGAAATCCTGACTTAGGAATCCCCAAAATGATAGAGCGTGGACAGGCTATGATTTTTTGGAGTTTCATCTCCTAAGAGACCCAGGTCTGAAACCTCCTGTCCTCGCATATCATGAAATCTTGATAGGCGAAATCCCGAAATGGCTTAGCATGTATAGATTTGGTGCTTCGACGTTTCGGTACCTAATATTCCCACAGGTCAGTTTTCCTTATCGTCGACAGACGTGGAATCCTAATGGATGAAACCTCAATATGGTTTATCATGTTTAGAATTTGGTGCTTCGGAGTTTCGGCTCCCGGGAAACCTAGGTGCGAGACCTCCTGTCTGCGCACATCGCGAAACCCCTAATCATGAAATCCCGACTTGAAAAACCCTGAAATAATAATATCGCAGATGAGATATGGTGTTTCAGTGTTTCGACACTTGGGACCCCTAGAAGAAAGTTCATTGTACACGCCAGTCCCGAATTTCTGACTTGCAAAATCCCGATATGGCTTAGCGCGTGCAGATTTGGTTTTTGGTGTTTTGGCACTCGAAAAACTGAAGGGTATGAACCCCTCATCCCCTTCTACCATGAAGACCCAGTACTCAAAACTTTGAAAGGCGGATTTCCAGGTTTTAATCCGAGTCATTGTTAGATGTGACGAACTATTGGTTCCTTTCGGGTTTCGGCACCTCGAGAGACAAGAGAGCAGGGGAGTACATGCATTGCGATTTCCCGAATCGAGAAAGCGGGGAGCACCACTCCAATAAGGCCTGTGGTCATAGACAATGATCATATGGGTACGGATAAAGGATGGTAGGGTCTGCATCAGGCCCCATAAAAATTCGGGGAATTTTGTTCCTCGGAGAAAAGAAGAAAAAGATGAAAACTTTTGGGTTCCTGTAGTGGGTGTGTGAAAGCATCAAAATAGTCGTCACAAAATGACTCAGATTTTCTAGTGTCACAAGAAGATGAGTACAATGAGGCTCCAAATTCCTTTTTAACATAAAGAATAAATGAGAAAACCCTAAACATCCAAAACCCTAACCCCAAGAGATGAAATGCCAAAATGTGTGGGCCCAAATGGGGGTAGTTTATTCGTCAACTTCCTGAGGGAGAAAATTTTGCATACGATCTCCATTTGGGGCACTCAATTGATCCGTATTATTCTAAGAACGAAACGAGACAAAAACAAAAATATAGCAGAGTACACAAAAATACAGTGAAACCCAACTTCTATTAATGAATAAGATAGAAAAACATTGTAGAACAAAAATTGGTAGAATGGGGTAGCTTATCGCTGAAAAGAAAGAGATATTGGCTATGCTTCATTCGCAACAAGATTTACATCACACTCCATTGCATGCTTAAAGGGCCTCCTTCACCTCAATTATATATGAGAGAGTGAGAGGAGAACAATTCCCATGATGCGCATTGGATAAATTAGTCTAAGTTTATAAAATTTCATAGGCATGTAAAACACCAACACTTCCCGGGTGGTCACCCATCCCATAACTACTCTAGCATGAGCATGCTTTGTTAGATAAATTACTATTTTCAACACACTAGTTCAGTGGGAGTTAACAGACTAGTTCTATTTTGACCATCACTATTATGCATCCATGCATTCCTAAGGAAATCTAACTTCTTGATTACCTTTATTAATTATTGACTATTATGCCCTATATATGAGTGTATTCCACTCATTCATTGTATCATATTGATCATATTGATCATCATTTTATCAATCATTCATTCATTGATCAACTCATTGGAGTAGTGTGAATATATTTTCTCATTCTTCCATATTGAATCTCTCTTTGTTTCTTGATAAGATTTGTTTGTACTTGCTTTATCTAGATATCCTGTGTAGTTTTTGATGAAAGATTGACATGGTATTAGAGCTACGCTACTTGGAGAAGGCCAGACAATCTAGAGAATAACGAAAACTGGAGTTTCGGCGAGAAAAATCTGTGGTCGTACATTTATGTAGTGATGTCTCCCAAATATTAAATTTATGAGGAAATGACCCACGTGAGAAGTAAATCATTACATTCTTCAAGTGGGTTTCAACCATTTGGATAAATTACTCATTGTTTTCTTAGAAAGGAATCTAAAAGATCACCTCCTAAAATTGATATGAATCCATGGTCGTACCTTTATGCAGTGATTTCTCCCAAAATATTAACTTTGTGAGGAAACAACCCAGGTGAGAAGTAAACCGACCTATTTTGCAGGTGGGTTTTCAACTGTTTGGTGAAATTCCTCACCTTTTTCTCAGAAAGGAAGTTGAAAGATCACCTCCTGAAACTGATACGAATTTTCCATTTGATGTACCCTTTCTGCAATGAATTCTCAATTTTTTCCCTTGCAGATTGAGGGTAAATTTTAGGGGTTCTCAAACATAGTGGGAGAGATGGATATGACACCTATTCTATAGTCAAAATTGGTGGTAATCCTCACACCATATAATTATTTGATTGGAATCCCAAGGCTGAATTCCAACTCAGAAGGAAAGGAATGTACAATTTGATGATGGGGACAAAAACACAAGCTACATCAGCAATTGAGAAGACCATATGGGAGAAACGAAAGGATGAGGCTGCATGACTTTTTCTTGAATTTTTTTAATCTTATTTATTGTTTCATGTTTCTCCATGCAATACTCCTAACGCGATATGGACCACCTTGGAAATTCTCTTTGGAAAACAGAATAAAATGAGAGGTCATATGTTTGAGGTAGAGTTGAATACCTTGGATCCTAAAAGTTTTAATAATATACATGATTTCTTTACCAAGTTTAAATATTTGATATTGATCTTGGAATATTTTGGTATTGATAAATCTAAACAAGTGGAAAAACATATTCTAACAATCTTGGCCAAGCTAGGACAAGAATATGTTGTCTATTTTTTCACTTTCCATTCTGGAAGGTATCCGATGGGAATAAATTGGAAGATTCCTACCATGGGTCAATTCATTGATTCTCTCACACATGAGATGGAAAAACTCATTCAGATGAGCCTAATCAAGGATCCCAAATCAAATGCACTCACCATGCATGATGGAAAAGGATCATCCAAACATAACAGAAAGGAGAAACATAACTAGAAGGAGGGATATTCCCCTTCAATGATTCTTCAAGTTCCAAAGACTCTTCAGATTCCAAGAAGAATAAGAAGGGAAAGAAGTGCACTTAGTGTGATAAACCAAATCATGAAGAATCGACTTGCGTGAAGAAGAAAACAGATCTTATGGCACATGTACTTCAACAAAACAACCTTGGAAACTTCATTCTGGAAGGATTCAAGAAGCAGAAGGAAGAAGATATTGATCCTAAGAAAGGTAATCATCATGATCTTGTTGCAATTAATTCCTCATGTCATTCATGGATTATAGATTCTGGTGCATCACATCATATGGCAGCGAAAAATGAATTTTTTACTTCTTTGATTTCATACGCAAGACCCCCTATTCTCATGGGGGGTGATACTCTAGTAGCAGTAGCAGGAGAGGGAAGAGTGGAACTCCCAAATGGAAGTTTTGAGAATGTTTTAAATGTTCCAAAGATTTCTATGAATCTCCTCTCATTTTATCAAGTTACTCATAAAGGTAAAGAGGTTGAATTTACATCAGATTTAATTTCTGCACTTGAAATGCATGACAATTCCATCATTGGAATTGGTGAGGTGGATCGAAAGTCAAGGTTGTATAAATTCACCAAGTTTACTAACATTGAATCCTATTTTCTACCTACACATAAGGAGAGTAGTTTGCATGCACCTGTAGTTCAACATGCATATACTCTTGTTCTTCCATCAGTTTCAGACGTCATATATGATTCCATACACTCAGATTTTGTACATGGAAATAAGCAGGTAGTGAAACCAGATAAGAAGCCAGCACCGAAGCTTCAAAAGATGCTCAAGAAGGAAAATTTCACACTTCAGGAAGTAGGTATCCTTGTAGGGAATCCATTGGATTCAAGGAGGACACGATCTAAGAACAAGGAGACTTTTGATGTACTTTTAGCTTCTAAACCTGTGATGCCCATGCATTGCTATATGGTTCAATATTCAGATCCGCAAACCTACACTAAGGTTGTGGGAAATCCATTATGGAAATAATCCATGTAGGAGGAGTATGACTCAATCTTAGAGAATCAGACTTGGGATCTGGTTCCACTTCCACCAGAAAGGAATATTTTTAGGTGCAGATGCATCCACATGATACAGAGGTATAAGGCTAGACAAGTTTCCAAAGGTCTTGATTAGATCCATAAATGTTTGTACATATTCACGAATCATTTCAATGAGTAGAAGTTTCAGACTTTGTGGTATCATCTTGGAGTGAAGAACACAATTTCATAGAAACCTCCTTTTCTTCTTTTGATGCATTGTCTTTTGAGGGGGGGTTTTGTTCCCACGTGGTGTTCCCTCTTTCCTCATTTTTATTCAATGTTCATTAGTTTCATTGTACATGATTACCTAATATGGCCTAGTTGTCGGGACTCATTTTTTACTCCATAATGATGTTCAGGGTGGGTGTTGGAGAAATCACTATTTTTGACACACTAGTTTAGTGGGAGTTAATGAACTAGTTCTATTTTATACTGTCTATTTTTACCATCACTATTATGAATGCATGAATTCCTAAGGAAAGTTAACTTCTTGATTGATTTTATTAATTATAGAATTTTCTTCCCGATATATGAGTGTATTCCACCCATTCATTGTATCATATTGATAACATTGATCATCATTGTATCAAGCATTCATTCATTGATAAACTCATTGGAGTAGTGTGAATATATTTTCTCATTCTTCCATATTGAATCTTTCTTCCTTTCTTGATAAGCTTTGTTTGTACTTTCTTTAGTTATGTCTCTTGTGAAGATTTCGATGAAACATTGACACACTTAACTATGGAGTTCTAATGGGATCTGGTGTATTAATTATATGTTGTAAGCATGTACATAAGACCACTAGGAAATCATTATATGATGTTTGTAATTAACAAATGAAGATGGCATTACATTTTGTAACGTCCCCGGACATAAACCTCTGTCGGGGTAATGCTACCTAATCAAATGTATCTTTGCTACATCCCCAATCATAGACCAACTGGCTGGGCCATGCCACCAAAAGAACTTTCATGCTCTGATACCATTCTATGACAACCCCCAACCTTAATATATTGGGCTATTCCACACAGATATACTTGCAGAAACATCATACACATCCATATAAACATAGAAATGAAAATTATCATCTACCTATATATAAACATATATAGAGGACGAATTCTAATAATACACATATTAATGTGGAAATAATAGTAAGCCTACACATACAACATATATAATATATCTAGGCATTACTCATTAATTATATCACATGTACAATTACACAACATGTAACTGAACATAGAGGTGGAACTTATCTTTTAATAGAATACCACCAACTGCATGCAGACCTTCCACAAACCTCCTGGCCATATACCACGCTACTCATCACTCTTAGAAGTGGGTCACCCCCGAGCTAGGATGAACTCCACTAGGCAAGGGATTCATAGGATAAGCAAGGTTGACAAGGAAGTCACACAGTTCAATAGGAAAGAATTCCTCTAATGCGCTACTTATGCCCACAACTCACAGACACTCATTCCCCACATGCTTGTTCCACCCTAGGAGTGTACACCTTCATTGTCACACAGTCCATCAGATGCTACACCTCCCTTTACAGGGCTTCAATAATAGAATGGATCAGGAATTCTCAGAGCTCTGTAGCTGCTACTAGATTTCCTCTAGGAGAGCTCACTTCCTCAACACACTCTCTTACCTGGAAAGAGTTGCTCATAGTCCTGACAACCTACTTCTTCTATCCATCTCCTAAGTATAGAGGGTAACCAAAACAACAAAATTGGGTATGGGATATGGTAATGACATCAAGTCATGCCAATCTAGAGAAGATGCAGGTAGAAACAAAAAATGGCTAAGGTGTGATATGACTCAAGGACTACGCAGTCGTGCTATGTTTCACATGAAAAAATAGTTAGTTTCATAACACAATGTGTCGGTTTCCCCCCGAGGTTGTAGAGGTAAACCATGGAGGAAACAGATCATTGTGTGAAGGCTCTCTCTTTCTTCTTGCATGTAAGAGTGGGGAGTTTTCCCACCCTCTCTAGAGACTCCCAACGAACTGACTTTCCCCGCCTAAAACTACATGTGTCTAGGTTGGCACATGTCTTCCTGAAGCTGCATGAGATCCAATTAACATTCATTCCCTTCCCATAGGGACCTAGGACAACATAGGTTATGTCCAAACCTTATCCTCTAGGAAATAATAATATAATTTTATTCCCCTAGAGGTAAGCCCTCTAGCTTAGCCCTTTTTCTTAGAATCTCAGCCCCTTCCCTTTCCCTACCTAGTGGAGCTTAGTCCCCCGTAACTCTTTCTTCATGGTCGGTCTACACACAATGATGTAATTATATTAATGATGTGAGTATTTACATATACAATATCAGGCTTAATGGCCTTAGTGTAACATACCTATCCACCCATAGGTTGGGGCATGCTACCTTCAAGACCGCCCCTGGACTTCTTTCTCTTATTTACTTTTAAAACTTTAAGGATGCATAAAATAAAATACTTTAAAAACATGCACAACAAAATCTAGCAAGCATGCATAGTCTAAAGATTCAGTTAAATGATAATTAAATATACACAACGAAAATACATTCATATACATGTAAATGATACCATAACAGAGAGCACTTATCTTTATGAAATATGACACCAACTGGCTGTAGATCAAGGATGTTCCACCCAACTGTAGAAGCTACTCCTCCAAATCTCAACAACATCGTCACCCCCGAGCCAGGGCTATGAATCCACAAGCACAGTTCTAGAGTGTTACTTGGCTTCCCAAACTAGTTATCACCCAAGCTCTCACAAGCTTCCCATCTCTCACAAGATTCCCAACTCTCACATCAATCCAAGTACCCAACTCTCTTCTACCTAGCTTGCACCACCTGAGAGAACAAACCTCCACCCTTCTCTGCCATGTAGTCCCTCAGGTAGTCCTTCTCCTTAATTTAGGCTCCAGCGCAACTAGTCCATAATCTCGATGTTGGAACTCTCAGGAATCATAGCTGTGAGAAACAATAGACACATACCAATGCATATCAGACATGCAGGCCTCAAGTCATGGCTAGATCATTCCAACGACCACTAAAGCCAACTATCCTGTGGCTAATTCTTTGAAAGTTCGGTTCCCTTTCCCAAGCCAAGACATGGATGATGGATGGATCAATGAACAGGTAAGTGGGTGCATGGATGTGCATGCATGAAAGTGTGTGAGGGATAGAATGGTGTGAATGCATAAGTGAAGGAGAAAATGAGCCAACGACCAACCCCCCCATCAGACCAAAGGAGTGTTTAAGTAATTTCAGAGAGAATCAAGAACCTCCTGGCCTTCCCCAAGAATCACACGTAACCAATCCCATCCCTTAGACAAAATGGTAATTAGAATAGGAATAAACACTTATCCCCTCAAGCCCCCTCTCTTATGGAAACATATCCCCCTAGAACTCTAGTCCTTTTCTATCTAGCAGCTAGTCGTGTATTTATTATTAATAATGATAAAAAAAATTACATGTCACACTAGCCTTTTAATAATTGTTTGGGAACTCTGGCCTCTCATCATTGTAACAATACATTATTTAAATTGGGGTTCAAAACCTAGGGTGTTACATCCCCTCCCCCTTATTTTGGCACTGTCCTCAGTGCATATACAAAAATAGAGATCAAAATCTCAAATTTATTCAAAAAACTGCGGGTACTCTGCCCGCATGGAATCTTCATGGTCCCAAGAAGCATCTTCAGGACCGTAGCAGGTCCACTGAACTTTTACCATATCTATAACTCAATTCCATAGCATTTTGACTTTTTTGTCCAATACCCGCACTGGCTGAACCTGAAAAATCTCCCTCTGTCTCTAACTGAATCAAATGCCAATCAATAACATGGTTAGGATCATGTACATATTTATTTAGTAAAGAGACATGAAATACATTAGGAACATTCATGGAAGAAGGAAATGCAAGCATGCATGCAACTGGACCTATTCTGTCCAATATTTCAAATGGACCACATAATCTGGCTGCAATATTTGTACAACTACCCAATTTCAAAGAAATTTTCTTGGGCTTCACTTTCAAAAGTACATGCTACCCTACTTTAAAATATCTAGCTGTCATGTTCTTGTCTGCATAAACTGTCTGTCTATCCTGAGCTGTCTTTAAATTCTCCTTGATTTTGACCACCTGGTCTTCCATCTCCTTGAGCAACTCTGATGCAAGTACCACTCTATCTGCTAGGTTGTCCCAGCTTACTAGAGTATCTCATTTCCTACCATACAAGGCTTTAAATGGGATCATTATCAATGAAGCTTGATACCCATTATTATATGCAAACTCAACCAAGTGTAAGTAATCTTCCCACTTAGATGGCTTATCCATCACATACATTCTCAACATGTCTTCAGTTATTCGATTGAATCTCTCCTTTCTACCATCTATCTGGGGATGATATGTTGCACTAAAGTTTAGATTTGTGCCAAATCCTTTAAGAAATCCCATCCAAAAATTGGAGTTAAACATTGTATCTTTGTCTAAGACAATTTTCCTAGGTATCCA
This sequence comes from Picea mariana, assembly GCA_032191745.1. Taxonomy (NCBI): domain Eukaryota; kingdom Viridiplantae; phylum Streptophyta; class Pinopsida; order Pinales; family Pinaceae; genus Picea; species Picea mariana. Next base: position 937 of record JASDQU010030416.1, on the reverse strand, counting down.
ATGCAACCTAGCGATTTTCTTCATGAAAATTTCTGCAATATTAGGCGCTGTATGCGTTGTCTTCACAGGCAAAAAATGAGTAGCCTTTGTTAATTTTTCAACCACCACCATGATTGAATCACGTTTCTTATTTGTTCTGGGTAATCCTGTGATGAAATCCATGGTGATCACTTCCCATTTCTTCTCTAGAATTGGAAATGGATGCAGCAAACCCGTTGGGTGCCTATGCTCACCCTTTACCTTATGACATTCCATACATCAAGCAATGTAATCAACAACATCCTTCTTCATTCCCGACCAAAAGAACTGGCTTCTTACCACTGTAATTGTTTTTTGGTAACCAGGATGTCCAACATAAGGAACATCATGCATTTCCTTCAGTACCAAATTGTTCAATTCTCCAGAACTAGGAACATAGATTCTATTTTTATGCATGAATAGTCTGTCTTCCTTTATCTCATACTCCTTTATTTTCTGTTGTACATCTCCTTGTTGTAAGTTTTCCTTTACCTGTAGGTAATGTTGTTCTGTAGCAAGACCATCTAAAATTATTTTGTTCAAGTCTGACTGATGCATACTGACAACAGTAGCATGCATGAGATGAACTCTTCTATTAAGTGCATTGACAAATTTATTCTCCCTTCCCTTGATATGCTTGATATCAAAGTCATATTCACTTAAAAATTCCAGCCATCTTGTTTGCTTGGCATTCATGGTCGGTTGTTCAAAAAGATACTTCAGGCCAATGTGGTCTATCCTTAATTCAAATTTTTTCCCCATGAGATGATGCCTCCACATCCTCAAGGCATGAACAATGGAAGCAAGTTCCAAGTCATGCATGGAATAGTTCCTCTCATGTTCCTTAAGCTTTATGGACTCATATCCAATGACATGTCCATTTTGTGTGAGGACTCCCCCAAGTCCTTCCTTACATGCA